>CM076579.1:1402499035-1402658443 GCA_034641835.2 Pinus albicaulis | reverse complement strand
CAAACCATTCATCAATATATTTTCTTTCAGGTTTCTAGTAAAGCCTTGGCATTACTCGATCCCTCTCTCAAAATGCTCCCAGTCCCAGCAATGGAACCATTATTTAGCTCAAGGGGTCCTAACCCAGGTTCGGAGATTATGGTTTGCCAACAAATCCCTATAATACTAGCCCTTTCGGCAGTGGCCTACTTGTGCAGGCCAAAGTCTCACCTGAAGTAGTATGGGAGGGTGCTAGAACCAGTTTTTCGCACCCTGGGAGAGGTCAGGTAAGTCAGGCAGAGCTGTGTTTGACTTGAAAATTATCAGATCACATATTATAGAATCCATATCTATCATCTCCTTCGCATCCATGTGTGCAATATCATGTATAATTGCAACAAATCACATACATAGGAAAATAAGGCAACTATCGCAACTATTCTTGCATCAAGTATAATAAATAGATTCAGATCAACGGTCAATGCATCATAAACACGTGGCACAGTTACTTGCGGAGCTCAATATATAATTATGCATACCATAATAGACCCAGATCGTAGTATAAAACCGTAACACCAGTATTTTCGCAGCTTAAATCAATGACATAGAGCATACAGAAATAGATATCACAGATCCAATAGATTCAGAGATTTCAACAGCCTTCCGCATTCATTAATCCTTCAGTTCCTTTTACAATACCCAAAACACCCAACATGCAAACACAACAGCAGGGTCTGCACACAGCAGGACTGAGGATCTTCACGCACACAACCAACAGGAGTCCTTTCCCCAAAAACCCAAACAGATCTAATAATTCGCAATTCGCATCAATCTTAATCCCAGTCTATCTTACAACTCAAAAAGGTTCAACTACTTATACTATTTTAGCCTACGCATCCAATGGTCCGTAAACCATGGTTTGCAGACTCTTTGTCTACCCTTGACCCACTTACAATGCATGAGGGGCTTTGACCCCCCCCCCAAAACCCCTGCGTTAGATTAAATATAATAAAAAATATACAAAAATGGACCATATTTGCAGCTCTTGTAGGAGACACTGTTCCAACAGTTGATGTGACAGTCAAATGATGCTTTTACCCTTTTTTTATGGGCCTCATTATGTTACAATGAATGTTATCGACTTTCATTGATGATTTCTAGTTGCACTAGCCATTGTTCTAGAGGCTGGGTATCATCGAGGAGTTCTATAGCAGCATGAGAATTAAGGATATTATGGAAATCAATGAAAAAGTGCAAGGTACCTTGACCTTTTGTGACAGGAATAAGGTGGAAATCCTGGGACGTGGGGGTGGCTGCAATCCTATTTCCAATGTGAAATGATACAAATCGTATGTGGTGTATCATTGCATCGGTGTTAAGTTGGGGAAGAATCTTCGTGATGGGAGTTTTTGTAAGCACAAGCTTGGGTTCCCCGCTAGGATGGTCAATTTCCTATGGGTGGAAATTGTTCTTGGTGCAGAGGTGCCTAATTTTTTTCATTAGCAGGCATACCTCTGGCTCGTGGTTTTGGCCAGTGAAAATGGTGCATGGTACCACTATGCTGATTGATTAGATTGTATGGGAATAAACACTACTCGTCATCCTAGATGTGGATGCTTGGAAAGGATCTATTGTAGAAGAGGTGGTCTTCTGCTTCCATTTCTGTGTTGTTGGCTTGGGTGTGTCTAACTCTTTAGGGGAGTGTAGACTTAACGCTACTCTTGCCACTCTTAGCTTGGGGAGATGCACACACTTAATCATATGGTGAAAGTGTGAAAAAATATGGCAATAGGTACACATGATCTTCTCTTGGTTAGAGAGAAGTCTATGTGGAAGAGAAGATACTGTGTGAAAACTGCTTGCGAGGGGATTTAGTTCTTTGCACTGATTGACGCAGTGGTCATTCAGGTCGCATAGTCCACATGTTATCCTAGGTCTGGCCTGGGTCATGCCTCGTTGGTGTGTCATCCTAGTTTTCCCATCACGCATGTGTGGGTATGGGGTCACTGGCCTAGGGGTGATGTACTCTTTATATCGTATGAGCTCATTGTCTTGTTTCTTCTCTATTGTATGAATCATATCAATGAGGGGACGGACTCGTGGGATATAAGCATAATGTTGTCCACAGTGATTTCCTTGACATACAGGACAAAATAGCCTAGATATGGGGGTCCCATCATGCTAATTTTGTGGTCTGGAAAGGTACCAACATCGTAACGCTACTAAATCAGGGCAAATGGTGACCACATGATTGGGAATTTTGCATAATGCGCATGTTGTTCTTCTCTGTAGAGAATGGTTGGGGGTAACTAAGGGTTCCTTGATTGGTCACTTTTTAGCTGACAAGAATAGGATGGATCTGATCGTCACATCTTCTTGGGTTGTTGAGCTATTCATGGATTCTGAGTCCATGTCATCTTCTTGGGAGAGGCAGACTATAGCTGAGTGTAAACTAGCGAGGGCTAATCAGAATCAAGGGATATAGTGACAATTTTCTAGAAGGTGATTTTCGGCGCATAAAGGACATGTGAATTGCATTCCCTGCAGTCCACTGTGGTAAACCCATTCTATAGGATACCATCTATGGATGAGTCCCAGGGCTACACATTCTTCAAGGAAGTGACCACATTTATCACATAGCATGCAGCGTATGTTGGGAGGGGGTATGACTAGGAGTCTATCTGGTGCCCGTCGTTCTTCCTGTAGGTACAGGATGATACGAGGTCCATCTCCAGTAGACTAGGTGGAGGGATCCTCTTGATAGGATCGCTCGATGGCATGTAAGGTGTCCCTATATCATGGGATCTCTGGGAAATGATGGGTATAGCGCCCATAATTTCTGCAGATAGCGCATGCATGATTGGTACACAATGATTTACCTTTACATTTGGTGGCAGGTTCCTTTTTCCGGGAACGTGGCATCGTGATGTCTGCCTCAGAGTTGAGGAGTGGTTTTAATTCATCTAGCTCTGGGAAGATATAGGCAGGGTGACCTACTACGTTGCATATGACGCAAATTGGTGATTCCCATTGTATGGCATGAGTTTCCAGCTTCTTTCCTCTGTTGTCGGTTTTTCTTGGTCGTAATCATCGGTTTTGCAATGGAACTTTCCTTTGCATGGATGTTTTCGAACGTTTCTTGAATAGGTGGGGCCTCCTCGGGAATGAGGGGCTTTAACCCTATGGTAGTGATGTTTGTGGCTCCTATCCTTGTAGGCAGGATGAGATACCAAACTGTTATTGCGAAAGGGATGTTTGGTAACACCACTATTGCCAAAACCTGCTAGGAGACTAAAAAAGTGGGGGGTAGAGGAAAGGGGTTTGGGAATCGGCGTATGCTAGAGAGGCTGGCATGGCCGAGGACTCGGTGTCATTACTGCTTGTGTCCATGTCCTGACTACCTTCGACACTTGATGTGGACATCATGCTGTAACATTCCTACTTAGCCCAAGCTAAGAGGAATATTCAATTTTGTTTCATTTTATGTTGATTGAATAAATGAACCAAGGAGGACATGTAAAACTCTTAAAAAACAATGAATAAATCCATGCCTATGTGAACAGAGACAAATATGGGTCATTTAAAATAAACACTTGCAAGTGTGAATGGGTTAAGCTATGAGACTGGGTCAACCTTGACCAAATATATATCGCAATCTAGATACAATTTACCTGATGGAGGGACACCACAGTTCTAGAAGGAGGCCCCTCATGTGAAAGGAGCTAATTCATCAGGGTGGTTTAGGGTTTTCCAAATCTCTCATCTTATAAAAGGAAGGGGAAGGCTCAAGAGAATGTTTTTGATAATAATTGATTTTTATGTCTGCTTAGACAATTCGAGTTCTCTTGGTTGTTTAGCAGAGACTTGTGAGGATTTCCTGTTTAGGGATTCTCTCTCCTTTCATTGAGTAGCTCTTGGAGGGAATTGTACTTCTCTTCCACTATCAGGCATATGACCAAGCTCCATCTCCCTTAGACAGTGTAAATCCTATTGTGATTTACTTGTTTCAGTGAGCTGCAGCAAGTGGAGACTAGATCTACTCAGATCTAGATTATACTAGTGCCTCTTTTCAGTGAGTGAGTCTTTTATCCTCCTAGAAGAGTGTATTACCAGTGTGGGCCTCAGATTTTGACATTGGAATCAGGCCAATCTATGCTTCAATCTTATAGTGCAGTTTACCCTCTTGGACTACTTTATTTCCAACTGCAAGGTTGCAGGGCATTTTGGCATTCATTTGGAGAAGAGATCTATGGTTGATGTATCCTTCCTTCACCATGGTGATCCATGGATTAGCTATCTAATCCATGTCTAATTCAGATCCGATTTATTTACTACTATGCTTACTTCACATTTTCTAAATCACTCTGCAGATCTGCAGTAGGAAAATTCAGATCTACTCTTTGTTTTTCATGTATTGCTGAAATCCCCATGGGGAATGTAAAGTAAAGAAAATCTACTGTACCGATCTGTATAGATCTGATATTTTGTGCATATATCTGTCTTAAATCTGATATCTAATGTATAGCTACTACAGCCCCTGAAAATTACGCTGTACATTCCTGTTGCAGAGGAATAGAGTGTTGCAGTACCTCATCCTAAGGGATTTCTTGTATATTTGTCTCCTTCTTTCTTCTATACATTGTATAAGCTGCATTATGAATCTGATATGCTAATGTATATGTAAATACTGAATATCCATGTGGGCTGGTTTCCATTACTAAGTAAAACTATGCAGTTCCTGAAGCAGTGCATTATAAATTGTTGCAGTCTCTTCATTGGTCCCTTTTTCAAGGTAACTGTGTGTGGGAGACCTGTTTAACCCACCTAGAGTGATTTATTTTGAGCCTCCTCTTGGATTTCGGTCTTATATACATTGATCTAAGGGATCTAGGTCTTGGTTTCAAATCCTGTAGCATCCATTCCTGGAAAATGTGTTTTCCAGTCATGCCTTGCTAGCAGATCCCATTTTGGGATATTACAGTGGTATCAGAGCATGATCTCTGGCTCAGCCTGTGAGATCCAGCTATCAGAATAATAAAGAGAAGTAGTAGAGAAAAAAATTATGGAGAGCATTAGATTACTCTCATCATTTTTCATATCTAAGAAGAAGCTCTCCAAGGAGGTAGAGCAGACAAAGAAGAAGAGATGCAGTGAAATTCCTAGAGAGTTTCAAGAAGAGGAAGAGCCAAACACTTCCTATTCTCAAAGAGAGGAAGACCAGAGGCATGAAGGGAATTTTAAATCTAATATTCTAAGTGATTACCTTTCTGAATAAAAATATAAATCTAGAGCCTTGAAGGAGACTCTAGCTTTACCACAGTTCATTCAGCTAGAGGAATGGAAGAGACCCTACAACTATGGGATGATGAGAGGCAATTGGTTTCTATTGCCTACTTTTGATGGATCACTAAAATGTGTAGAAAAGACTTGTGTGATGAAACTAGAGGCTTTATTCCTACTACATCTAGTAGTAGAGAGAGAGGCTGTAGATATTGCAGCGCTGCACCTTGAAGGTGAAACAAAGGTTTGGTGGTTCAACCATTTGAGCCATGCAAGGGTATCTACTCTTGCTGAGTTGTCTCAAAGACTGATTGAATCATTTGGAAAAGAAAGAGAAAAGGAAGAGAGGCCCTCACTACCACTTGAGGAAGCATATACCAAAGTTGTCACAACCTTGGAGGAGAAGCTTTCATGTTCAGCAGTGGAGGAAGGAAAAATAGTTGAGGAAGGAGCTTTTGCTTCTACATCTCACCAAGGTATGCTTGAATTTCCATCTCTTGTAATTTCAGAAAATCATATGAAGGGATCTACATATTTTCGTGCTGCTGATTTAGAGCAAAAGAGTTGCACTACGTTGTACAAAGGTAGTGATAAAGAAAAGAGGACCCATGCCTTATGGGAGCATTCACATAGCAGCTTCATTCATGAAGGAATGGAGGAAGGAATGGTAGATGGTAGACATCTTTAAGTGAGAAACCCTTTCTCCTTTCTATATGACACTTTCTCAATGAGCACTCCCCAGCTCAATGAGAAACTTCTACCTGCAGCAAATCCAAGGCCTCTTTGGTTTTGGAAGGCCTTGCATGAGGAGGAAATCTCATGGAGAGATTTTATTGGTGGTGCACTTCAACACATCATGAAGTGAAAAGTTCTTCAACAGTCTGAGGAGGCTATTTCCTTCTCACACTTGGATCTTCATGGGTTCAAGGAGGAATATATAGATGATGGAGGACATCTTCGGATGGATAACATCTCTCATGTTTTTGTTGGACACTTCTTGTGCCACACACATCATGATGGGAGGTTTTTGCCTACCACCTATTTGGGTCCTTATGGGATCAAATTGATCCTTGAGAAGATTTCATTTCAACATTCCATGAAATGCAAGAGCAGGAAACTGATTTTGGAGAATGATAGTATTCCTTGGGAGAATTCTAAGGAAGAAAAATATGGAAGGCACCCACATGTGGATGGATGGGTGTGGATGATGAGCAAGGAGCTGGAAAGCTACTTGCAAATCTATGATACTAGGCAATAGGAGGCTTGGATGCATTGGTTACTCTTGAAAGAGTTTGGTCATCATCCTCTTTCCAAGGGTATGTGGCAGGATACTTGCATCATGGGGCAGCAAGGAGTATGGACACATTGTGTTTACATAACATTATTCATGTCAATCACCATGTTTTCACTACATGATTTGGATGATGGAAGTATGAGGAGGCAGCAAAAGATTTTTTTTCTTGGGATGTTCTTGGGAGAGCAAGGGCAGATTTGCTCTCAAAATTTTCATGATGTTGCAGGAGTAGAAGATGGCACTATCACAGTGCAAAGGGGATACTCCTTGTCCTTAGATGTTCAAGAGGTAATTTCTCCATGGGAGGGACTTCTTATGTGTAGCAGCATTATGGGAGATGCCTTTGACATTCGTCATGTCAAATATTGGAGCCATGAGTTGGAGGGAGCCTATTTGCATAGGCCAACAGCGTTGCCATTTTGGAGCTGGGGTTTATTGATGGAGTATCCCCAGGATCACTTCACACTTGATGCACTTGATGGGAAAAGAGGAGGTAAGGAAGATGAGGTAGTAGATGGGGACATCTATTACTATGGTGTACTCTTCTTGTCTTGGGTTTCCAAGCATGAGGAAGAGGATTTGCAGGCAGCAATTGGTTCATTTCTCTTCAGGGAAGTGTGCCAAAATAATATGGAGGATCCATTCATGGATCCATGTGTCTTCTTAATTCCAAAATATGGTGAGATATATTTTTGTGCAACACAATATTTGCATGCTCTTACCATCTCCTGGCAGTGCATTTCTCCAAAAGTAAGCAAGCTCTTGATTTTGCTCCATGACCAATGTTGGGCCAAACCATATGATGGAGACAGCCATCTCTTATGTGGCCTTGGGTAGATATTTTTTCATTACATGCATGTTCAGTTGATTCATATGATTAACCATGTATTAAGAAACAATCTGCCATGTATTTTTCTAAAGCAGCAGTTTGAAAAACTGTGCTATAACTACATGGGAAACTGTTGGTACTTCCTTGCACCACATGAAACCTTTAGTATTTCCCTCATATTGATGCTAATCATGACCTATTTTGTGGAGATTTTTCTTATATCTATTGAGAGCATGATGGGGAGAGGAAGACACTGTGGGGTAGGCTATCTTGTCTACCATGTACAGATTTTCAGCCCACCTACTTTGCAGGAGCTCAAGGTGGAGCAGAATTTTCTAGAGTTTCCATGGTGGGAGGTGACTCATTTTGTATGGGTGATTGCTTTGGAAAATATGATTTCCCAATCCATTTCAGTGCTTTCCTTGCAATTTCTTGAGGACAAGCAACGTTTGGGAGGGGAGGACTATAATATTCCTACTTAGCCCAAGCTAAGAGGAATATTCAATTTTGTTTCATTTTCTGTTGATTGAATAATTGAACCAAGGAGGACATGTAAAACTCCTGAAAAACAATGAATAAATCCATGCCCATGTGAATAGAGACAAATCTGGGCCATTTAAAATAAACACTTGCAGGTGTGAATGGGTTTGAGCTATGAGACTGGGTCAACCCTGACCAAATCTACATCACAGTCTAGATACAATGTACCTCATGGAGGGACAGCGCAATTCTAGAAGGAGGCCCCTCATGTGAAAGGAGCTAATTCATCAAGGTGGTTTAGGGTTTGCCAAAGCTCTCATCTTATAAAAGGAAGGGGAAGGCTCAAGAGAAGGTTGTTGATGATAATTTATTTTTATGTCTGCTTAGACAATTCGAGTTCTCTTGGTTGTTTAGCAAAGACTTGTGAGGATTTCCTATTTAGGGATTCTCTCTTCTTCCATTGAGTAGCCCTTGGAGGGCATTGTACTTATCTTCCACTATCAGGAATATGGCCAAGATCCATCTCCCTTAGAAAGCATAACTCCTATTGTGATTTACTTGTTTCAATGAGCTGCAACAAGTGGAGACTAGATCTACTCAGATCTAGATTATACTAGTGCCTCTTCTTAGTGAGTGAGTCTTTTATCCTCCTGGAAGAGTGTATTAGCAGTGTGGGATTCAAATTTTTATCTTGGCATTAGGCCAATCTATGCTTCAAGCTTACAGCACAATTTACCCTCTTGGACTGCGTCATTTCCAGCTGCAAGGTTGCAGGGCATTTTGGCATTCAATTGGAGAAGTGATCTCTGGTTATTGGATCCTTCCTTCACCATGGTGATCCATGGATTAGCTATATAATACATGTCTAATTCAGATCTGATTTATTTAATGTTGTGCTTACTTCAGATTTTCTGAATCATTCTTCATATCTGCTGCAGGAAAACTCAAATCGACTCTCTTTTTTTCATGTATTGCTGAAATCCCCAAGGGGAATGTAAAGTAAAGACAATCTAGTGTACCGTTCTGTTATAGATCTGATATTTTGTTTATAGATCTATCTTAGATCTGATATGTAATGTATAGCTACTATAGCCCCTGAAAATTACGTTGTACATTCTTGTTGCAGAGGAATAGAGTGTTGCAGTACGTCATCGTAAGGGATTTCTTGTATATCTGTCTCCTTCTTTCTTCTATACATTGTATAAGCTGAATTATGAATCTGATCTGCTGATGTGTATGTAAATATTGAATATCCATGTGGGCCTCTTGCCATTACTAAGTAAAACTAAGCAGTTCCTGAAGCAGTGCATTATAAATTTTTACAGTCTCTTCATTGGTCCCTTTTTCAAGATAACTAGGTGTGGGAGACTTGTTTAACCCACCTAGAGTGATTTCTTTTGAGCCTCCTCTTGGATTTCGGTCTTAGATACATTGATATAAGGGATACAGGTCTTGGTTTCAAATCCTGTAGTAGCCATTCTTGGAAAATGCGTTTTCCAGTCATGCCTTGCTAGCAGATCCCATTTTGGGATATTACACATGCACACCAAAGCCCCTGCGACATCAGGTGATGCTTCAGGTATAATGAGGGGATATCATAGGAATGATCCTAGGATGGAAAATGGTTGAAATATCCAGGTCCATGTTCTTGGTACTGTGAAAGCGTGTCCGAGGATGTATCTACATAGGGTATAATTACATCAGTGTTTGTTAGGGGTCGTTTCTCGCTATGTGTCAATTGGTCGACAGTAATGATGAGGTCCTCATGGCGGAACATCGTAATGTGGAAGACAGAGGAGGCTATGGCTGACATGTCATACACATAACACTGAATAAGGAGTATATTATAGTCCAAGTGAGCGTCCAAGACTTCAATGTCTATAAGGACCCTCTTTCTCGCTAAACGGACCGGGATGTTTTGGTAGAGATCAATGGGGTTGAAGGACGGCCATCATATGCTCTAAGCATGATGACAGATGGCTTTATTTCGTGAGACCCTAACTTCCGCAAAACATTTTTTGACATGATGCACGTGGATGCACCCTTGTCAATGACACATCGGTGAATGGTGATATTCTGGACCGACACTGGTATCTGAAAGGCGACCATCAAAGGAAGCCTAGGGGTGGCTTTTTCTAAATAAAAATCTATTAGGTGCATATCGGTAGGGTCTATAGCGCCTAACGCAGAAACCAAGGCTTTCTATAGTTTTGGGCATGACTGCAATACTTTCAAAGCTGACATAGCAGCGGGAGATTGGGCTAGATCGTCCACAATGCTATAATTATGGGCTACTTTGGAGTAGTTTCCTGCTCGCCTATTTGGTCCCTTGGCCATCTTTGGAAATTGTTCAATAGGCATCTTTGAAATGGTCAAAGGTGCATTTGGTGCACTGGTACCAGCCCCTAATGCGTTGGTGTCTATTGTGGTTTCAAAATTTCGATTCTGTGTTTGAAAAAACATCTCTTCACCAGTCATGTAGATTTCCGGGCTATTTTTTCCAGAGTCTTCGGGGTTTTTTTGCTGAGTTCTAATGATCCCTTGATGGGGGAAAGGTTCCTGCATCACAGTTGTTTGCTAGGAAGATCCTCCTTTTCCTCGATTACTCTGTAGCTTCTTCACCTCAGGGAGCTCGAGACAATAGTGAGTATAATGGCGGTACTCACCACAGATCAAACAAGAATGATTTGTTCGAAGAGGTGGCCTTTTGCTCTGTCATTGGGCATTTCTTGGCTCCTGGATTTGATTTCGATTGGAGTTGCCTCTAGCTTGAGATCATGGTGGGCATTGCTGGTTGTTTCCCCCCTATATAGGATTCCCTTTGGGCTTGTTCTTTCCTTTTTTCTTAACCATGTTAGGAGGGTATTTCTCCTAATTATTTGATTGGTGTGGTTAGTTTTGGGAAGGCTGCACAAAGTTCACCTATGCACTATTCTGCATAGGCAGGTCTTGTGCTAGGGACTGAGTATAACGCAGTCCCTGGTTTGCACCTGGCTTTTGGGGGGAGCTCTTCCGTAAGTATGTATATCTGCGTACTGGGTCCCCTGAGCCAAAGGATAGGGTTCTCCATGGTGATACGAAGACGTCCTATTGGTCAAATTTTATTGAGTCATATAATGACTTTGAAAACAGGGTTGTGGTATGTTCTGGGTAGAATCATATGTATAACCGAGGTTTTGACTGTTGTTTCCTAGGTAACTTTGGGTCAGTGACCCAATTAGACAGTCTGCAGAGTTCGATGCACTTGGAAAATATTTATAAGTTTTCAGGCGTGGGGTGTTCAACAGGATATTGTAAATATATCCTGACTTCTTATAAATCAACTCAAGCAGTTGGGCCTTGTTGATTTTGTCCTCTTTAGATATGGGTCTTTGTTGCCCCACATCCTTTGAAATATCTGCAGTGAGAATTTTCAGGAACAGGTCTAAAATTATTCGGTCATCAAGTTTGGCCTTACATAAACTACGACGCTGCTGTCATTCATGGAGATGGTCTGAGATATGGATGGTGGGGGTTTGCCTAAATTGTGTCAGTAATTCCATTCCAGAATCATGGTGAATGGGTAACTGAAAATATGTTAGGAATGCAGTGGTGAGGGCGCTAAAGGTTCCATGTGTAGGAGAGGTCTTCTCCACATGCCATTTCGTTGCTACTCCTGTCAGTGTGCATTGAAATAGTCTCAATCGAATAGTGTCGTCAATGATACTGTTCTATGAGCACCATTGGTGGAAAGTCATGACATGATTTCTTGGGTCTTTCACTTGATTTCCTTCAAATTTTGGAATATATGAAGGGAGATTCATGGGCATGGGAGGCCATGTAGGGTTGTGTGCAATGGGGTCATTCGTTAGCTTGGTTAAATCTGGTAGATTCAAAGAATCTAAAAAGGGTGACTGTGAGGTTGAAGCCATTGCAACTTATGAAGACACAAATTTCTAGTTAGGAAGAGGGTTTGTCTATGACGTACCCTACTATGTATTCGGCTGGCTTCCTGAATGTGTAGAACTCCTCTTTATTTTAGGGCTTGTGGGAGGAGTGGTATGTGGTGTGGCTTTGGGATACCATCCAGATTTCCCAACTAAGGATGCCCCAATAATGGTGGTAGTGTTCCGTATTTTATGCCTAAATGGATAAATACCTGGAACCCCTCCCAATAATGGGGGGAGGTCCAAGAGATGTCTAGATCGATGAGGTCCCGTTGGGTCCATTCTGGTGTCGACTAGGTCTGAATTTGGAAATATTTGAGAGTATAGAGTTTATGATCAAAGCAATATTCCGATGGCATACATAAAACAAAGTGAAAATAAAATTAATTTTCCCTTTAAATTAATCCTATGTGATCAGTCAATCAAAATATGCGGTTTTTGTTTGTTTGCATATGATACTCAAATCCTAGAATACTTAATCATCCTTACACACTAAAATGTAACTGGGCCGTGAGAAGATATCTTGCGAGTGCTGGTACAACGTCCCGTAAGAGCTGGCGATGCCCCCAGTCATCCGAAGAAAATCCACCAAGGTAAGGGTAGAGGATCTAGTGCTTGCCTACACCGTCACCTATAGGGAAACAATGCCCTATTTTTGGCCACTGTTATGTCCCCGTAATTTGTTATATTGGAAAGACAAAATGTACAGGGGTAAAATTAAACCATCCTTTCGAGTCCTAGGACCTAGCCTTCCTAGACTCATAGAGGGCTCTCTCTATACTTGTGTAAGGGATGTAACTTGATATTTTTTTTATGGTTTTGATTTTAGGCTAGTTATAAAGATTAGGGTTTGTTTGTTTGTTTGGTTGGGTAGGTTTTCAAGTAGATTAGATAGAGTGAGATATTTTAAACCATTAGGCTATGGAGTCTACAAAAGGTCTTGAAAATTTTAACAACAGGTCAAGGGTGTTTCACAGGGAAAATAAAACTAGGTCAAATGGATCAAAAAGATTAAGTGAATGTAGTGAACATTAAATTGTGAACATAGTAGGTGAAAAACGGAAATTAAGAATCATTCAAAAAATACCTTAACAAGAATGGAATTTAAGATTACTAAGCATGAGGAAATAACCAAAGACAGGGCACACCAATAACTTCTTTGACTAAACCCTAGCAAGTAAGCATTAATACAACAATCGAGTGAACTATAGAAGGCAAGAAACTTGTAAATCTTCCAGTGATTTCACCTTCAAGATAACAAAAAAATTAAGATAAACACATAGTAGAGATCAATGAATAGGGAACTCCTAAATTCATTAATCAAAATACAAAGACCTCCAAAGCAACCATTTTAAGATAAGAAAAAGGGTATGGAAAATCATAAACCTCTTTAGCTAAACCTAATAAAAAATACTTCAAAGAAAAGACCTTAAAAACAATGTTTAAGTTATATCAAAGAGAAGGGCTAACCATGAAACTAATTTGACATTAGCTTTATCAAATCATATTTAAGATAAACAAGCATAAGTGGTATTAGAGAGCAACTAATAATTCTCTAAACTGACCTAGCATAGGAAAACATACAAACAATAGGAAGTAGACAGTGCTAAGGTGCCTCTAAACAACATTTCTTAACCTAAAATATCTGTCCTACTGCATGAGAAAGATGAGACAAAATGATAACATAAGAAAAAAAGTATTGAATAAGGAACACATCACCATTAACTATGCTCATGAATCCTACAAGTGAGCCTGCTCCATGGTCAAGCAAATCAATCCATCCACAAAAACCAAAGCCAATTTCTCTCCAATCTCAAATCTATGAGTTTCTTCTTAATAATCATCCAACGTGTACAATGAGGCCTCAATGTTGTATTTAACTAACAAGGAGGACCAAAAACCTAACTAGGGTTTCCAAAATGTCATAAATACATCATAAATGCAAAATTTGTCCATTAAGACCATGCAAGGCCCAAGGCACAAAACATCTAATGTAATAAATTCAAAATAACTTCTAACACCTAAATTTCGAGTGATTTGCCCAAAAAACCTCAAAATATATATTTTCAATAAAAAAATTTATTTTTTTTACTTTGCAGGCAAGGGCACAACACTGAGGTCCAAGGGCGTAGTGCCTGCACTGAAAAAATAGGTCATCTTGCAGCTAATTTTTGAAAGCGTTCCCAGTGTCTGAATGAGCTCCATGATAGCTCATTGGAAAGATTTTAAAGTCTAATTTCCAAAAATTCCTTTTTCTCTGATTAGACTTCATTTACCTTCTCAAAAACCAAATCTTCCAAGACTGCTTAGGGCACAGTGCCATCTCTGAAAATAGGGCAGAATGGTGAATTTTTGCATGTTTTTACCCTTTTGGAGGACCAAAAATGCTACAAATGATTTGAAATTTTTTGTATGTGATGTACTTGGGAAGATGAACCCAAAAATTTAAACCATTCCTCAAGAAAGTTTCCCAAAAAAGAGCACAACGCTAAGGGCGCTGCTCCCTTGGCCCTCCAAAATAGTAAAAAACCAAAATTATCAAAAGTTGCCAAAATTTTGAATTTTCCTTGCTTATGGTGTTTGGGATGCCTGTAGGGAAGAATAAGCAAGTATTTAAAGGTTTTTTTTTCCTTTTTCCTCCTTGAGTGCTTGAATTTAGCAAGGGCTCTTTTGAGCTTGGCCCTTGCAATTTGATTTCTTAAGGCATAGTGCTTTCCCATTTTCTTCTGAAGGCCAAGGTCTCTTTTTGTATTTTCCAGTTGATCCTCAAAATGTATATTATACCTCTCTAACCAAGGTTCTCGATCATACTCTATCTCCATGGCAAGCAACTCACTTGGAGTGAGTTGCTCTACCAATGTTGTTTCTTGCTCCTTCTCTTTGGCTAAGGCCTTCCTCAAGCCAATTGCCCTTGGCCTTCTCCTAGAAAACTGCCCTTCTTCATCTTCACTTTCATCAAAAACACCCAAGGCCTCATCTAGCCTAACCTTGGTACTTTCAGCCTCTTTCCGAGCTTTGATTGCCCTGACCTCATAAATGGCCTTTTGTGCCTCTAGTTGCTTGTTTTCAATCTCATAATAGTGGATGACATTCCTAGACCTACCTAGATTGGCTTGCAAATATTTGATTTGGGCATCTTTGTTTTTGAGCAACATAATTGACATCCTTGCCTCATTTTCATCATCACTGTCAACATGAATGAGTTCAAATTCTTACTCAGTCTCATGCTGGTCTTCTTCTTCTTCCTCCATGACCTTTTCTTTGCCTTTTTCAAGCTGCTTAGTTGATGTTGAAGGCATGTCCCCTTGCCTCTTAGAGGTAGCAAACACATGCCTACTTCCTCTTTGGTAGGTCAAAGAAAAGGGTTCAATTTTGATCATTTCAGTGCCTTTACTAGTGCTGCTATCAGCATTGGTATCCTCACTTTCCTCGTGGTTTTTATTAGCACTGTTGTTTTCTATCTCTTTTTCCTCATTGGATCCACTGACTTGTTGGATTTCTGACCTATTTCCATCATCATCATTTATTCTTTCATATCTTCTCTTATGGATCTCAACATCATTATTTTCATTTGTTTCCATGCTCTCTGCCTTATCACTGATATCCTTGCTATCATTATCACTGTCATGAGCCTCACTGTTTTCTGACTCATGGGCATCTTCTTTATTGGTTTCTGCATCTTCACTGCCTTCTGCACTGCCCTCATCTTCTTCACTAACTTGTGTGCTGTCATTATTAGTGTCATCAAGGCTTTTTGAGCCACTATCATTATGTTCACTGTTATGTGCCTCATCATTTACAACATCACCACTGCCTTCTGTTTCCATGCTCTCTACCTTATCACTGACCTCTGCCTCTTCATTTTCTTCCTCTTCACTATCTTCTTCTTCATTATTTATTGATTCATCATTACCCTCTCCCTCATTTTCATTTGATTTCTCATTGTCATTTCCCTCATTGTATGATGTATTGTGAGAGGGTGATGAAGGAGGGTTGTCCTGAGGTGAAGGAATATGTGTGGATGGTGAGGTGGAAGAGTCATCATGTGGTGATGGAGTGTGAGTGGATGGAGGAATGGGAGGATGAGAAGATGAAGGGGCATATTTCTGTTATTGGCCTTGTGGATTGGCGAATACCTCATGGGAAATGAAAACCTTCCATGGAATTCCCTTCTACTGCAATTGATGCAGCACAACCATCTTAATCAAAGAGTGATGAAATAAGCTTTGCATCTACTGAGGGAAATCTCTCTTCTGTACAATATATGACATCTTGTCGATGCTTCTATAGAGGTAATAGGGTAGGTGTAGCATCATAACTCTAGTAAAGTGCATCAGCAGCCTAATGTGATTGGATTAAAGCGTGGAGAACCTTCCCTCACATGTAAAATATTTCATGATAATTATCATCAAAGGTGCATATCTCTCCATCAAATGTGAGAAAGGAAAGATGGATTTTCAGCTGTCTTTGTATCTAGTCTTTAGGAAGGGTTCATAGTAGCTCATGTCAAGATTGGCCTGCTTGAACCATTTCTCCCCTACACTAGGTATCCCAGTGGGATTTGCAATAGCATCAAAAGATAGCTCAAAGTTTACTCCTGCAAGGCTAACTTGTTTCTCATGCAAGTTAAGTATGAAGAGCCTAGTTAGCTTAGGGTGGTTTTGCACCTGTTGTACCCTTTCAAAAAAATCATAAAAGCCCACATTATAGAAACATGAAACAGTAATGGGAGATTCCATCAGCTCTAAGGTGTTGAGGGGTTCAAACCTATTGATTTTTCCACCTTTGTGTTGATGTCTTCTTGGCATTTGGACTTCTCCTTCACTACCATTGTCCCCTTCTCTTGACATTTTAACAATTCTACCCTTGAAACCCTAGCACTACTTATGAAATTGATATGGAAGAGGGTAATGGAGTGGGGATGAAAGAGGCAGTTCTGCAAGTGAATGATATGAGAGAGTGTGTAGGTATAGCAAGTTGAATGAGAGGCTAGAAAAAACTTCATGACGACCCCCTGCTGATTTGTAAAAACTCTACTTTACCACACCTTACACTTATGTCAAATTGAAATGAAAGAGGGAAATGTAAGGTCAAACTATTTGCAGTGTAAGGGAAAAATTTTATGAGTGAAATGGAGTGAATGTAGGAACAGTTCTAGGTGAATGAACAATTTTCAAAAATGTACCCTTCTGGCTATCACTAGTCTTCTTGATATGAAAATGGATAAATGTTTTGAATAGTGATTTTTAAGCATGAAATTAGGGTTTCCTTCCTTCAATTAAATCATCAAAATGCTTTGAGGATGATGGTAGGGCATCCACTTACCATTTAGTGTGATAGGAGGACACCTGACAGAGACTTGGAGGGTTTCTAAAATTTTTTTAGTGTTTGTAGGGTGAAGGAGGCCTCCCTGGCCAAGCGCGCAGCACCCAGGCAACCGGTGAGTCAGGTTGGGCCAAGGCACAGCACCTTGTTCCAGGCGCACAACGCCAAGGTCCTTGTCGGGTCTATTCGGGCAAAAATGGGCAAGCGCGCAGTGCTTTGCCAGGTGCGTAGCTCCTCCTCACAAGTGCACAACGCTTTGATAATATGCACGGGAGAAACGGGTAGGGGCACAACGCCTGACTCCAGGCACGCAGCACCGACCTGAACGCGCAACGCCTCAACACTTAGCTAATTTTTGGTTTGAAAACCCGAAATTATTCACTCCTAATCATTTCTAACTCTTTTGCAAGGGAACAATGAGTCAAATGAAAAACAAAATGACCCTTTATATTCCTGGGATTTAAATTTAATCTTTGCAAACCCATTTCCTAATGTCTCAAGTCTTTTCCTTTTGCCTTTCTCACTGATATTTCTTGACTTTTTGTTTGTAGGTTGTTGGACTTGTGAAACTTGCTTTTTCTTTGACCTTGAAAACTTGACATATTTAGTTTGACATAGCAGCACCTTAAAATCATATGTTCTTCCTCCTTAGAGCTTAACATCATGCTCTTCATCTTTTGACAATTTCTTCTTTGTAGGTGTCTGAAATGATAATTTGACTCTCTTTTCACTGATACTCTTTACCTTCTCCTTTTGTAGGTTTTCTTTGAATCATAAATTTGGCTTCTCTTGGCTCATTGATTTCCTTTAACACTTTTTTTGGCAAGTGACTAAGATGGTGAATTTTTACTTTCTTGTTGCTCGAAACATAACAAGCTCATTAAATATCTCTGAGGGTTTTTTCTCACAGCAACATTGTCAAAACTTTCCTTGCCTACACCATGGAATTCAAACTATGCCTTTTACCTTTTTGGCCACTTCTGATTTGCAGTTGCCTGAAATGATGACTTGACAACATTGATTTTCTCTTTCTCACTAATCTTGAGGCATGACAGGTTGAGCTTGGAAATTTTTTAGGATGCTTCCACACACTGGCAACTTCACAATCCTTTTACCTGCACCATGGAGCTTCAACTATCTTTTGATCATTTTTGGCATGAAAAAATTCTTTGGACAAGTTTGGAATATTTACAAACAATGACATCTTCAAAATATTTCTTTGTTGTCATCATGGAGTTCAAAACATGTTTTTCACCTTCTTTGACCATCTTTTCAAAACCCTAGGTGTCTAGGATGCTTGAAAAAATTTATCAGTGTTGTGTTCTAAGTTCTCTATAGCCCTTTTAAGTTCATTCATTTCTGTCCAGTTCACCACACATTTTTCCCTTTTTCATCAATAATTTTTGAAAAAATTCTCTTCATGTTTGGTTTCTTGGTGTACCTCCTCCATGGTCATTTCTACATTTGATCCCTGCTTGGCACAATGCTGGCCCAATCAAGTTCAAAAACCCAAGTTCTCCTTGAAACCAAACTGCTTCCCCTCTTCTTGCTATAAATGTCTTTATTGAGGAGAAAACCTCTTAACTTACCAAGTTTCTGCTGATAATCATTTTAACACTCCTGCAGAAGTTTCAAAGTTCACATTTACCTTTTGTAGAACTTGAACTTGATAAAGTAGTCCACTTTGGAGATTTTTTGATATTTCTTGGATAACCATGTGTCGATCTTCTATTACATATGAGCCAACTTCTAGCACAGAAAAATCAGTGCTTAAAACATCCATGATGACCTTACAACCTGTGAAACCCTAATGACCTAGTGGGAGGGTTCTTTGACTTGGTCTTTGACTGAAATTTGGTTTGGGGTCTTCAAGTGTAAAAACAAAGTATTGACAAAGTGGTGTATTGAAGATCCAAAATCCAATATACTTGATTTATCTAAAGAGCCTACAAAGATAGTTTTAAGACCATCAATGCTTGAGGAACCTGGTGAACATGGGAAGGAGTAGGCTTATAGGTGACCCTAGATGTAAAGTGGAGTTATGGGCAAGGGAAAAACAGAGTGATGAGGACATAGGTAGGAAAAAAGGATGAGGATGAGTGGCACAATTCCATAAGGGTTTTTTAGGAGTGGCAGGGTGACCATGAAAAGGAAAGGTTGATAGAATAGTGAAAATTTTCCTATATGGATAATGAAGGCAGTGAAATTTCTAAAACTCACAATATTCAGAGAAATTTGTTCTTAGAAATCTAGAACCAATATTTAGTCATCTACAAATAGTAAAAATTATTGATGACTAACAACCACTAAGTACCACCGTCCCATGTGAGCATTAGAGTCTTGGGCTTCTTGGTAATTCAGCTAACATTGCTCAGTATCAGCCAGGTCAGGTAGCCCCAACTGATACCGCATGCACTGCGCCTAAGCCTAACCCCCTCTAAAACGGGTCTCTATCGCGCTCGGGTTTTATTTTCCATGGGCTGATAGGTGCATTTAAAGCTCCCTAAACAGTTAAATTCTATGTTTCAAGATGAATAATGGTCAAGGTGGTTTATTGGATGCCTACCCCCTTGATCCTAACTTAAAACTATAAATTCTTTTGTGGCCCCTGTGGGGAAAATTTAGTGAGTTTTGTTAAGTTAGTTTTAGGTGTCTTGCTTTGCTTAGTGTGTGGATGTGTATGAGAAAAAAGTGGACAAGAACATATTTTGAACTTGTGGATATGTGATGATCCTTTTCAAAATCCCCTATTAAACTATGTTGTATTGTTCTTTGCTCAAAAGAAAAACATGTGCGAATATGGGCCACTTTATATTTTTCCTAGTTAATCTATATGATCAACTAAAGGGAGATGGTGAGCTATGAATAGAGAGTGTTCATATTCCTTCCTAAGATCACGAAAGGGTGAAAAGGCAGCAGATATTACTTTCTCTTCTATTGACAATTCAATCCTGGTCGCGAAATCCTAGTGCAAAAATTGAACTACACGAATTACTTTTACACTAGAAAAAGAAACTAGCTAAGCATGCGTGGTCTTGGGCCACTTACCTTGGCTAATTATCTAGGTTTTTTTGTACCTAAATTTGCAAAACACAAATTTTTTTTGGAATGCAAGTCAATTTTCCCTCCTACTTAAACTATGTGTGAAATTTTCAAAAATCAACTTGAAATAAAACTAACATTAAGCCTACCAAAAGCAGCTAAGAGTGAGCTTTAACAAGTTGCAAGGCACCTCAACCAGTGTTGGCCGATGTATTATGGGATATCAAGAACTTTACAAGTATGAAAAGATAGAAACATGGGATAAATTTCTCATTCTTTCTTTTGTGCACGAAAGGATGCAAAAGGCGTGATGTCTGCGTGTAGGTCAGCTCTGAACACGTGCCCTGGGCATGCCTGTCTGAGGGAAAAGCATGCAAATTCCTGAAAAAGTAATTTTTGGAGTTGTTCTGCTTCAGTCTATCTCTTGGGATGAACTAGGGACTAAAGGAGAAAAAGGGGGCAATTTTAGCCCAACTCCACAGTACAGATAGAGGTCTCTACAAAAAGGCACAACCACATTACTTGGAAATAAACGTTAGTGGAGTAGCCAATCCTGTGTTAGTGTGTTTGGTGCATGCATGTATGAAATCACACCAACTTAAGGGGTGTGGTTTACCCTCTTAAGTTATTGGTCATAGGCAAAAAAGAAGTGGAGTCAAGCAAGTTAGTGGAACATGCTAGAACATAAACATACTATATAGACAAATAACATGCATATTCAAACATAAAAATTAAACTAAAACTAAAACAAATAAGACAAAAGCTCTAAATAGAGTCAAGTAAATGCAATAATCCAAACGGTGGTGCTTATGACCCCTCTTGTTGAGTGCTGGTAGGAAATGAGGATGAAAATTTAACCCACTTGCCAAGGGGCCCTTAGAACTTGGGTTCTAAGTCCCGATGAAAGGATGTCTTTACTTCCAAGCTTACCTTGGTGCAAAGTCTCCCTCTCTCTACTATGGTGGACTAAACTTGTTGGATGGCCAACAATTGAGTCCCCTCTATCTCTGCTTCGGATCACACACTGCTGGTATTGCTTGGAGCAATTCTGGCCAACATAACAATGTACTCTCCAGTTGTTCATCTCTTGGTGGCCTTTTATAGGAGAATTCAAATCCTCCTTCCCTCTCTTGGTACATTATGGATAGTGACCCAAGAGAGGGGGATGATTCCATTGTGTGCCACACTTATTCCATTGTATTCTCCCTTGATGTCCTAAGGAGGATTTGGTGGTTGTCCTTAGATGGCTTCAAGTGTGAAATCACTATCTTGGGGTGTGCTTTTTGTGGTCCTGGAAAGTGACATTTGCAATGTTAGCCACCTATAATATTTTTTCAAAGAAAACAGGTGGCTAAATATGTTTCTGAGTCTTCAACAGAAACATTTCCTTTGTAAATCTATCATTCTTGAAGCCTCCATGTGTTTTCTATCCTTCATAATTATCTTCACTACTGTTTCCATTGATGAGCCCTACTGTTTTGTGAAAGAGGCTGCTTTCAAAGGCCTCCATTTGCTCCATTTCATTCCCACAAAATCCCCATTTGTCACCCTTATTCCCTTCACAAAAATTCCTCTGAAGACCTTCATTTCAACCTCCACCTCATCCTAAACCCCTTTAAACCTTATAATTTCCCTTTATTTGGTTTTAAAATCCCTTCTTTTGCCTATCGTAACCTTCAGTTTGGCTTAAAAAGCACTAATTTTGGGCCTAAAACAATATTTTTACATTATAAGACATTTAAACCCCCAAGGGCTTATGGCCTTTAAGCCCCTTCCTCCATGCGTCCTTAGCCCCACAATCGGGTGCTAAAAGGCTTAAAACCCTTTCCCAAACCCAAATTTCCTTTGTTTTTCATTATCCCGCCGTATAATGGTGAAATCAAATGTAGACCGTTGATCTTTGCAGATCAACGGCCATCGGGCCCGTCCTTCCGCCCCACCATATCCCCTTCCCTTTTCTCCTTTCAAAAACTCTCTGCCCCATATTTTAATCTCAACCATCCGATCGCACAATCCAACAATCAAGACGTAGCGTGATGAAACAATATCTGTTCACTACGCGACAAGACAGAACACGTCATCCCCGACCCCACCACTTCTTCCGCCAGCACAGCTCTTCACCCATCGCGTGCAATCTACACCATTGGATCTATAGTCTCCAATCTGATGGTTTTTGATGTGTTTCACGTAATTTTTGCACCCAAGAGTTAACGCCGAAAAATTACGCGAAATGGGCGGTATTCGGAGGACGTGTGTCAGAAGGTGTATGGAATCGCATTTTTTTTTGTGGATACCACCTCCCCCCATTTTTTTGCACGAAAACCACTTCCGGTTTTTCGCCATACCGCTCACCCCTCCGCAACGTGACTTTAGCTTTTAATCATAGCCATTGATCTCTAAGATCGAACGGTCCATGTTATATCGCAACATCAACCGCATTGTTTCCCCTCTGTTCCCCCGATGACTCCATCGTGCGATCTCCACCTTAGATCATCTTGATCTAACGGTCCCAGTTTATCCTCGCGTCTAGACCTCCAAAGCACCTGGTTAGCCACTCTGCCAGGGTTTTTCATCCATTTTTTTAGCTGCACCCACTCTTCTCCTCACTGCGCCACCATCCCCACGAGCCTCCGAAGTAGCCATCCTCACTCCCTCAGGTTTTTATGACGTTTTTATCGTGTTTTGCAGGGTTTACAGGTGGTGAATTAATTCTATCTCCACAGTCATAATCAGGGTGATATAGAGCACAGAAAGCTAGCCCCAGAGCCAAAAATAGCAGAGGAAGACATCCCTAAGAGGTTTTAAAGCATGTTTTATTGAAGATCGGGTTATCAAACACTGACATAAACCCTCCAGCACCTCTATAGCCTATATATTCACAAACATAGGTTAGAAGAAGCAGCAAAGAGTATTAGAAGAATAATTAAAGGATTAATGCCTAATGATGAATACTTAATGCTTATAATCCAATGTTTAAAAGGATAAGGGACACAAATGAAGACCCGAATATGATCAAGAATGCTTAATGAAGCCTAAAGCACACATCAAGCCATATCAGTGATTTAATATCAGTAGAATGTTATTTTTCCTAATAAGGACAAATTCCCACAACATTTTCTATGCCTCATCGAGCCCATAACAGTTACTATTCTGACAGAAAGCTCCTAGAACTGTCAGTTCATTAGTTATGAAGTATGGAAGACCTGAAAGACAAAATCTTCACCTTACTTGTCACAGAAGATAAAACGGAGTACCAACAGCCAGAGAGTACTACAAGAGACATACCTGAAGTTATTTTCAACCTGACAAAGACTTCTAAACCAACCTAAAGGGTACCAACATGTTAATGCAGAGCCATTAAGCAGAGTGGGCATTTGAATACTTCCTCCCCTCTGTCTTAATGAATCATTTAAGTTCATATCTACTACTCCACCTCCTCATTCACCTATAAGTATTCACTGAAGATTCATTGTAAAGCGTTGGGATTTTATTGATTGTTTGAACTGTTATTGAGGATAAGTAGCTGAGTAGTTTGTAATATAGTAGTCTGGGAAGAGAAGTTTGGACTGTAAAAGCCACTGGGCTCACAGTATGTGACTGATTTTGCACATCAATTAAACAAGCATATTCATAGGATCCTGGTTTATATTATTGGTGATGTTTTCCTTATTGTAATTGTCTCCTTTCATGTTTTTCATAATGTCCATTATTCTCTGATAAAGAACAGCAAGCATAGATTAGGACATACTATTGTAAGTACCCTAAATCTCACTGTTAATCCTTATCTCTATGTTTTCCTCTAATTGTGTATTTCAAGGATAATTCTATAGAGTATAACCAGTCAAGAAATGTTGGTGAGCCCATGTCTTGCTGAGTACAACTTGAAACATTATCCTTGAAAGATATTTTCATTGCATGCTAAGTAAAGATTGAACTAGGGAAGTCTATGGTTAGCCCTATCCTCCAGTTATTTCTCCAACAATTTGTCTTGAAATTTTTCCCTGTGAGTTGGCATCAAAAGCAGAGAATGTTAAAAGTATTTCTCTGATCTTAGGCCTTGCTCTTAAATGTTTTCTACTTTTTGAAAGTAGTTATGAGGACTGCTGGATTGTTTTCCTTAAGAGCATGCTGAGAGCAGGCTAAGTTAAAAGTCTTTACCTGATCTTAAGCTACCCTTTTTGTCTTTATTGAGAGTTTCCTTTGAAATTATGTCAAAAGCAGGATAGGTTAAAAGTCCTTACCTGATCTTAGGCTACACTTTGGTTTCTTTCTTTCACCCCACTTCTTAATGTTCCATCTCACCACCTATCTAAAGAGATCCTTTGGTATATATGACTTGCCCTATGGAAACCCTTGGATAGTTGTTATGCAAGTAAAACCTTTTATGACTCCATAGCCGAATGGATTGGCACTTCTCTTGACCCATATTCCCATGCTGAAACATCCTAATACTTAGTTCCTTCTTCACTTCACATAACCTTCTCGGTTAATGATCCCCAACCGAACAAACAGACCAAAACCCTGTGCTTCATACCTAGCCTAATACCATAAACTGACCTTAAAGATATATCATTCTTTGCATTTATAGAGAGATCCCTCTCTGGATCCAGGAGGGCTAGATCCTAGGACCCCAAAGTGGTTTGATGTTGTCTTGTCTTTTGGTCTTGCCAATCTGGCCAAAACATAGGAACGACAACATGCCACTCCCAAGATTGTGCACTTTTCAGGTCAAAAGGAGCGCAAAGGCGCTCTTATCGAAGGATTTTGTGCACAAAAGCATTTATGACTTGCTCAAATTTTATTTTTCCTCAGACCTTAGATATTTTTAAATACTTTACAGGTTCTCTAATGTATCTTATCCCTGTAAATCCTTCTGCCTGACATTAAATAATGTCATCTTTTCTTGTATAATTTTCCAATGTTAATAATAAGGATGTAATGTATTTTGACAAATATGTTATGTTACAATTAATTTTTCCTTCATTTTAGAAGAGATGGAGTTGGTTCCTCTCTTGCTATATATAGCACATGTAAATACTATTTCTAGGTTGCATGTTAGTCTAATTGAAGATTGAATATAATAAAAATCCTTTTTTCTTCATGCTGGAGGATTTTGTGACTCAAGGAACATCAAATGTGTGGTGTGTCTCTTTTCTTTGTAAATTCCTTCTAAAATATGAATTGCAGCTACTAGTAAAGTGTGAGTGAGAAATTGTTAAAGGATTTAACATTAAATTATTTTGCTTTCAATTTTATGCAAGTTATATGTGTGTTATAGAACATGTCAATGAATATTTCATAAAGGATTTGTGGAATACTTTATACATGCAATCTATTTTCTAAGTGTTTTTTTCTTAACATAAACATAGTTTGTGTTAAAGTTCATCATCATAGTTGTGTGACAGATTTAGGATAGGAATATTTCCTTAAATAGGTACCAACTATTCATATCCTTCCACTTGTATACTCTTCTCCCTATAATACCTTTACCCACACAATTTATACTTACCATAGCTTTTCAAGTGCATGAAAGTCTTAAAGAACATAAAATCATTTCAAAATCTTTGATAAATCCATCCCACCAGTCAAACAAACCCTTTAAAATTTGAAATGAACTATGATGTGTAAGTCTTACTCCTTAAGCTATGTTGGCTTTAGGGGTCTTGACCCGTATTTGGTTTTAAGGTTTTCCAACAAACCCCTATACTACTGGCCCTTTCGGCAATGACCCACTTGTGCAAGTCAAGGTCTCACCTGAAGTAGTGTGGGAGGGTGTTGGAACCATTTTTCCACACCCTGAGAGAGAGAAAGTCAATTGAAGTGGATCCTTTTAGATTAGACAAACTTGTTCAGGAGAAGCTCTCATACAAAAACCCTTAATAGTATATTGGCAGTGCAGAGATCATAAATCATCAGATAACATATAACTGGAGCAGAGCACTTAAACCAAATCAATGCATTCATAATACCGCATCCACGTGCACATTAGAAAAGTAGTATAATTTCATAAATAACATAAAGCGTAGCCAATAATCATAACACAGAAACACTTAAACATCACCAATAGTCTTCTCATTCATTCATATCTAGGTCAAACTTATAGATTATATCTACCATCCCACGCACACAGCCAATGGGGTTTGCACATAGCAGGACTCAGGGTCTCCGCACACACATCCAGCAGGAGCCCTTACCCAGACAATCGACAAAATTATCCACAAGTTCGTATCCAAGCTTAATCCACACCTAGAATATCTCTAGACTCGGTTTATCTATCTATTTATAACATATTAGCCTGCGCTACTCTATGGTTCGAAAACCATGGTTTTCAAACTCTTGGTCTACCCTTTGACCCATTACAATTCATTGGGGGCTTTGACCCACCCCAAGGCCGCTGTGCTAGACTAAATATTACAAAATATTTCAAAAATGGACCAAAATTGTGCTTAGGGGACCTCGTTCCAACAAGCCCCCCAACACAATCTTGTGACTCGTCCTGAGTCACAGCGTCGATAGTGCCTTCATTGTCTCCCGGAGCTGATTGATAGTGGTATCCAAAGGGGGCAAAACACCTATGCTTTGCATGGCTACATTCTTCACGATATCAACCATATTTTGTGAAGTTGGGTCTGCAGTAGCTGTTTTGACACTCTCCAAGGTCTGATTCAACTACTTCACGACCCCATCGAATTCCTGCGACAGCTTGAGAGCTTCATTAAACCATGGTCTCAAATGGTCGCTGAGTACCTGCTTCTTGTGCTGGAGTCCCATAATTTCACTTTTGAGCATGTGGCTGGTATGAAGGCATGCTAGGTGTTGGGCTAGGACAAGGGTGGGCATAATGGCTTCCATCTACTCAAAATATTGCACTTTTTGGTGTAGCTCCTGATCGATTTGGCGAAGGAGGGGATCACACTGCTCTTGGGACCATAATTCCATAGTAGTATCAAACAACGCGGTGCTCTGATTGATCTATGCTATAATATTAGTTGTAGATTTTATGACAAGTGCGTCCTACTAGGTGCGCACCTCCGGGGGGTCTTAGGTTGTAGCTTGGCCTGCAGCGATGCTATCTAAAGCTCCAAATCAGCCTTAAAAACATGCACTTCAGACTGTGATGCCTTCAAAATAGCGACCAAGCCTTCAAACTTAGCCTACAATGTAGTGGAGGGAGGAATTAATTCTGGCGTATCCTCACAGATCCAATCAAACAATTGCTCTAATTCAGCCTGCTGCACGATGGCGGCGATGTGTACAGCCTGGGCTTGGGTGGCTTCGGCATCTTTAGCCAAAATAGTTTAATCAACTTTTCTAAGGTGTTGTTGTGCCCGCAGTTCTCTGTGTTAAATCTCATTGGTGATGGAGAAAAACAAGTCATGCAGGTGCCCACCTATCAAGCACCAAACATCGAGGTCAACCAAAGAGCAGACATGGACTTGGTTGCATAATTTCATGGGTATCATTCCAAAAGCTATGCCTGGGAGGGGGCAGATCTGATTTTCCGTGACGGTGGTTAAGGATACAACTGTAGCTAGATGGGCTCGCTTGATTTTTCCTCGCTTGATCCACACTCGCCTGAAGTGTGTCTTCCTTCAGCTGAAGGGCCTGCAATTCAGACTACAATTTTTCTACCATGACCTTGTGTTTTCCTTCCAAAGCAGTCCATCAGTCCTCTAACGTAATAGTGACAGAATCTGCAATCTTCTCTAATTCCTCTTTTGTTAATGTGACATGTGTGTCTATGTCAGGGTTAATAGCCTTGCACTTCTTCCTAGGCCCTTTGGGAGGTTCACTGGTGCATTTGATGCCATGTGGTGACGCCGTATCTTCACCACTAAGCCCGTCAAGTCTCTGATCCTGCTGCGACACCTACTCTGTCCCAATGGTAGCGTCCTTAGGTATTTCTTGGATCATGCTCTTCTCCATAATATGTTCCTCAGGCTCCTTCATTGTGTCTGGTAGAGGAGTATCCTTTGGGGTGGCGCTTTGGCCGGATGTGCCTGCTGTACCCGGGCCAGATGACTTGAGGCCAAGCTTCCACGCCAATGGCCATGTTGCCACCATTTGAGAAACTTCTACTTCTGTAACCATATAAGTGAGATCATACCATGTTGGATCTTTGTGGGCCTAAACCTGCACATTGTGCATAGTAACCTAAAATGCTGCAATATCCTTGTATTTTTTGTAAACCGTGGGTGACAAATGCGGCTGGGAATGAATCGTTGCTGCCAGAGCACAATCAAACAATACCTAGAATACCTTATTCTCCTCGATCTGCTTGGGATCCTTCGAATCCCAAATATTTTCAAACCGCGCACCCTCACACATGCCTGGTTTGAGGTCGGGGAGAAATGCCTCATTAGGTGCCTCCCACACAACCAAGGCAATTAACAGAATCAGACATGAGTAGTAGAATTCCTTTCCGTGCTCCTACGCCTCACGCACATTGTCTAAAAAATCATCCATGAGGTACTGCGACCAATTGTAGCAAACCCATTTCTATCATCTACCAGAAAGCTGAATTACATAGGCGGGGACGGCCGATGCCTAGCACTTGCGCATCAGTTTACATGCAAGCAGTAGGGTACCCATTTTCGTTCCCAGACCATCTATTTTTTCTACCAGGAACCCTCTCTGGTTGTGTTCAACGTGATATTTCTCTAGTACTTCCTCAGAAATCCATTGCTCGTACTTCTTGGCTTTAGGGATCTTGACCCAGGTTTGGTTTTAAGGTTTGCCAACAAACCCCTGTACTAGTGGCCCTTTCAGCAATGACCCTCTTGCGCAGGTCAAGGTCTCCACCGAAGTAGTATAGAAGGGTGCTGGAACCAGGTTTCCACACCCTAAGAGAGAGAAAGTCAATTGAAGTGGGTCCTTTTAGATCAAATAGACCTACACAGGGGAAGCCCTAATACAGAAACCCTTAATAGTATATTGGTAGAGCAGAGATCATAAACCATCAGATAACATATAACCGGAGTAGAGCACTTAAACTAGATCTATGCATTCACAATACTGCATCCACGTGCGCATTAGAAAAGAAGTATAATTTCATAAATAACATAAAGTGTGGCCAATAATCATAACACAGAAACACTTAAGCATCACCAAAATTCTTCTCATTCATTCATATACAGGTCCAACTTACAGAATATATCTACGAGCTCATGCACACAGCCAGCAGGGTCCGCACCCAGCAGGACTCAGGGTCTTCACGCACACATCTAGTAGGATCCCTTACCCAGAAAATCAACAGAAGGATCCACAAGTTCATATCCAAGCTTAATCCGCACCTAGCCTATCTCTAGACTTGATTTATCTATCTATTTATAACATATTAGCCTACGCTACTCTGTGGTCCACAAATCATGGTTTGCAGACTCCTGGTCTACCCTTTGACCCATTACAATTCATTGGGGACTTTAACCCACCCCAAAGCCCCTGTGCTAGACTAAATATTACAAAATATTACAAAACTGGACCAAAATTGCGGTTAGGGGACCTCGTTCCAACAAGCAATCAAGGAGTGACTTCTTACGCTAAGATATTTGACGTCATTTCCTGGGAGGCGAATTGAAGTTTATCCCTGGGTGAATGAAAAATTTATAAGTCTGGTTCTGAGGTGTACAGTTCCAACTGTCTTTTTAGACTGCTTTACACCTGGTGACTCCATTGAGAATTTCTGGCTCCTATAAGGACTAGAACCAGTGCTAACCCATATTCCCCTTTGAGAACTCTAGTTTCTAAACCCGAAAAGCTAATGAAGAAAAAAATTAAACGAAATTTTGTTGCCCCTACTACTGTTTTCTCAAAGGCTGTCCCTAAAGAAGTCCTACAAACTTTATCCCCTGATTTTGCAGAAAATCATGTACCTCCCTTGTTTTCCAACAAACAAACCTACCTACATCACAAGCTGGTGCTTCATCATCTGTTGTTCACAATCCACCTATTGTTGTTCCACAAATCCCAACAACTCACACCATGGTAGGTCCAAACCCACCCCCTAACCAAATGGATGCAATTGTTGTTGCAAGGTATGCCCCTTTAGTGTTACCTCAGCCTATGAATGCATTACCTGTAGGAGATTATCTCAAGTACATGCCTAAGTTTAGTGGTGAGGGAGAAGTAACAGCTGAAGAACACCTTGCTGATTTTTATGCCTATGCTGAAAATATGAATGTTGAGATTGAAGATGTATGGATGAGAGTTTTTTTTTAGAGTCTTTATGGTGATGTAAGGAAATGGTTCAGATATTTGAAAGTTGGTAGCATCACTGGAACTGAAACCCTATATGATACATTTTTAAGGAAATGGGGTGATAAGAAAAATTTTATGTATTATATCACTGAATTTGGTACAATAAAAAGAAAAGAAGGAGAATCAATTTCTGATTTTTCTAAGAGATTTAATAATATGTATATCAAAATTCCTACTAAAGCTTTAGCCAAAATCACTTATGATGGTGCCTTTGATCCTGATTTTTGTTTATTATTGAGAGAAAGAAGAACTGCAACACTAACACAAATGCAGGACCATGCACTAGAGGTAGAATCTAATGTGTTAGTAACTCATAGGCTTAGAGGAGGGATTGATAGAGAAAAAAGAAAGAAAAAATATGAAGTTTCTACTTCAGGAACTTCAGAAATAGATCCTAAGTTAGATGAGCTGACCAAGATGGTCAAGCCATTGGCTATTGAAATGTCCAATCTCAAGATGGAAGCAAGGCCAGCAACTACCAAAAATGTTTCATTTGATTTTCCTAATAAAAAGAAATTTAGAAGACCTAATGTTCCTCAAATTTTGCAGCGATAGAGGAGAGAGGTTGATGATAAAAAAATTCAGCCTCCTTTGCATAATTCTATATTTGAAGATGAAGAGGAAGATGAAAGGTTGGAAAATGTTGCTGATATTAATTATCTAAGAGACAAACAAGGGTTGATCCATCTTACACAAGTAGAGTATGAAGATTTCATGTCATATACTCAGAATAATGAAGTGGTTCCTGATCATTCCATGATTGCAGCTAATCATCAAAGAATATATAATCTCATATCAAAGAATATTGATGATAATCCAAAACCTATTGCACAACCCAAGAAGAATAAGGACGTAGACAAAATTCCAGTAGAAAAATAAGTTGAAAAAAAGAAATTACCGAAAATTCTGGTAGCAGTCAATAATCCTTCACCTGAGGTAAAAATTGCTCACAAACTTCCCCATGTTTTCAATTTTGAGAATGAAATACAAAAGATAAAGATTCTTGTTCCTCTTGTAGAGCTTATGAAAAATGATGATTTCAAAAAGATCTTTATGAAAGCTCTTCAACCTCCACCTACCGAAGTGGCTTCTGATTTTTTTATCCTTCAAGTGACAAGCCCATTTTTATTTTAGGTCCATTGGTAGAAGATAGAGATGAATCTACCCCTCCTTTCTATCCATCTCTAAATGTTCATGAAAATAAATTTCATAATTTCCTAATGGACTTCGGAGCCTCACATAATTTAATGCCCAAGGTAGTCATGGATGAACTATGTCTTGAGGTAACTAGATAATACGAAGATCTCTACTCCTTTGATTCCTGGAAAGTTCAATGCCTTGGTGTCATCAAAGACCTTGCAGTAAGCCTTTTTCAGTTACCCATGAGAGGAATGGTGATGGATATTTTTGTAGCTGACATTCCTCCTAGATTTGGCATGTTACTTTCTAGGTCATGGATTATAAGGTTGGGAGGATATCTTTGGCATGTTACTTACCATATTATTTTTGAATGATATCTCAATAATATTTTGTCACAATTAGTGACTAGGGATGGTTTTCTTTAATGAAGTTGATGTTCCATTAATGCCTTTGGTGCTTTGTTTGGTGAAATCATCAAAGGCCTCCGACTCATTCAATGGCATGTTAACCATAAATATGGTGCAATGCCACAAATGGAACATTATTCAAACACAGCACAAACATTTTTGTCAACCTATCCAATTTCGTTAAGTATATTCCCACATGATATTTAGCTCTCAACTCACAACATCTTTTTTAGTGAAAATAGCCCGAAGGCCCACTATCACATAATCATGATAAAACACTACAAAACAGGATCTTGGACACTTCTTTTCAATCTAATTAGCTTGAAATCCGTTGGTTTCAATAACACGTGAAAAATAAAAAAAAAACATGGCCTGGGCACACCTTCTATCCTTTGACATAACCGTCAATTGTTGTCAAACTCTCTATCTTCTGAGCTTGTTATCTTTTCCATTTACCAATGCGCCTTTGTTTTTCCTCCCAAGTAAGAATTTCGGGCTTATGTGTTGCGTGGATCCACAAATGCCTCTTCCCATTTTTCATATGTTGCCTCTCTATCTACCATGGTGTCCTGATGCCTAGTCATCCCAAAGCTCCCTCTCTGCACTCTCAAAAACCTTCCAAGGTTAGGCCTCAAGGATGACGTGTCCCGGTGGGTACCACCATCATGCTCGTGGACCAATAAATTGTAGGTTGACTTAATTTTTCCTCCACTCAATCCTAATGCCTAATTAGCTATTAGCTTCCACTTGTGCACCCTTTCTTCTATGATCAAACCTTGGGGATGACGTCATGCTTAGGTCAACAACCCCACATGGCACCTCCTAGTGGTGACATGTGCCACCTAGATTTGGCCCATTAGGGTACATGAAAATTAAAAATACTAATTCCATGTGTCCTTTGTACTAACTTCATGCTAACATCATCATGGGACAATAAAACAGTACCATGTGTTTGTCAAGGAGGAGAGAGAAAAAGGATCTCAGACCTTGGTTTTACGCTGAATTTATTTGTTAAATTTTAAAGGGGTCCCAGGAATTTTTATTACTGCAACACTTTTTCTTCCATTCTAGCTCGGTTATATGCCATCTCAGGTGCTCCTCCTCTATGTCCCTTTAATACTTCTGGGTTCGAACATTCCGAGTTGATGCCATCCCTGGCCTTCACAACTACGCAGACTTTGAAGCTTCCGGGGAACCTTCCACCAAGATGAGCTATATAATGGGTATGTTGCTGGGCCAATCAAAATTTTCTCCACTGCTGCTCTATCTGCCCATGTCTACCCCATCCTCTATTATCTTCTCTGCTAAAGAGATCCACAACTTTTGAAAAAACTTCCAGATTAAACTTTCTCCAAACTAGTCCTCCAACTAGTTTTAGCTCTGCAACTTTGACTTTTGGACACTGACTTTTGACTGGCCATAACTTACAATCCAAAAGACCATTTTCGAACTTCCACATACTATTGGAAATATCTTTCTGAACACCATCCAACAATGGAAATTATAGGAGCATCTAGGATGAGATCCTAAGGCAAAAGTGCCATCAAATCCTGATACTCCCAATAATCATAGCTAAAGGATTTTATAGCCTCTTCTCTTGTCTAGTTACTATGACGACTCTCGACCAAATATTGCAGCAACCATAAGATTCCCTCTAATCTTGACCCATCATGCATCTGCCATCTTTTCCCATTTGACATTAATGCCAATATTATTCTCAATAGATCATGAATATCCTTATATTTTTCTTATGAATTCTATAATTTCTTTTATGCCTATATATGTATTTTCCTAATCTTCTCAACAAATTTTATATTCTTAAGGCATCCCCTATAATATCCTCCCTCACTCCTTTCTACCCATATTCAATATCCAAAGGTGAAGGTGAAAAATATCAAAAACAAGTTTCGAATGGCGACTTACCAATAGAAGTGTGGACTGCTATGTTATAAGAGTGATGTATATATACTATATTTCCATCCCATATTTGCATGCTTCTAATTGTATCCCCTCAAAATTTGCACCAAAGTCCTGTTGACTAATTCTATTTTACCATCTATCCTTGGATGGAATATTGTAAACCTCTTTAACTTTGTGTCCATATTCTCCCACAATGTATTCCAAAATTCACTAACAAATCGTGTGCCCTGTCTAAAACAATGCTCCTCAATATCCCAAGTTGCACCCAAATCTATCCAAAGAGCATGTTCAGTACTTTTTTTTCATCGATGGTTTTTTTATAGGGCATTAGATCATATATATTGTTGAACATGTCAACTACCATGGATAGGTATTCGTGTCCCTTCCTAGTTGTTGGTAAAATTCCAAAAAGGTCCATGGAAATGATTTCCAAAGTATGAGTGGGGATAGATAAGGGATGATATAGTCCTTGTTTCCTATTACTAGGGGTGTTGGTACAACAAAACATGCATCCTCTTCTAATCCTAGATACCTATTCCTACATCTTGGGCCTATAAACATACCTTCGTAAGTTGGACATTGTCTTCCGTACACAAATGTGCCTTGCAACTTTGGAGGTGTGAGCATCTGTAATTAGTTACAATTGCTCACCTTTAGGAACACATAACTTATTCATCCTGTAGAGTAACCCGTCTTAGAGGTGGAAATCAATTATATTATCATCATTGTGCACATGATTATGGATTTTCAACTATTGAAACACCTCCTTGAAGTACTCATCCTTTGAATATACCTCTTTGTATATGTCCTAGGTGAATGATTACATATGCATAAGAGTTACTAAAGTTGTGATATTTGATGTGGGTGGGCTTGAAAGCAAGTAAAACATATTTTTTTGTTTCCCTTCTTATACTTGATCACTAAATGAAAATTTTGTAGAAAAACCATCCAATTTTAGTGATTGGTCTATGTTAGGTTACTTTGTTCCTATAGGTACATTAGTGGTAGGTGATTTGTGTGGATTACTATTTAATTTCCCATCAGATAACATTTCCATTTCTTCAATACTTGCATTAGGGCATATAGCTCCTTGTTTTAGGTAGGGTAGTTGAGAATTTCCCCATAAAATACTTCAAAATGATATCATACAAGTCTTCCTCCCTGCATGAAGACTACTCCCATAACATACCCACTCACATTTGTCTCCACTTCGAAGGGTTGTTGCAAGTTTGGTAATTCTAGGTCTAGTGCTTGATTGATAATCTCCTTTAACCCCTCAAATTTCCTCTACTAAACCTTTCCCCACTATAAAATTGTGTGACTTGTTGTTATGGCATGGAGTGGTGTTACAACTGTTTAACATGAGGATATGAATTTCCTCAGGTACTATGCTTCCCAAAAAAAACTCTTGAACATAGAAGCACTAGTAGGTAATGAAAACTTCATGATGGTCTCCATATTGGTAGGATCTATCTTCAACTCTCCTCCAACTATGACATACCATAGGTACTGTTATGAAACCATCTCACAAAAAAATAGAAATAATAGATCAATTACTTGAAAAATATCCTCTTCAAGGGGGAAACCTCCTTTACATTACACAAATGAAAACTATTGGATGATATAAATGACAATACCTCCTTTATATATATAGGATTATAAGGGGTCATTATATAAGAATATTCTACATAACAATAATAATTTAAGGGAACGAAAATAACAATAGTGGGCTTTTATGGGGCACAATAATAACAATATGGGGACTACATGGGTACAACAATAGCAATAAGGGGGCTACACTAAAAATGAAAATATGGGGCTACTCTAGTATTATATGGACCTAACATTCCCCTCTCCTTAAAAAAAGTGTTGCCCTCAATGATTGAGTAATTTTGGACGCTTCTGTATAAAATTATCATCCTCCCATGTGATACCTTCAGTGGGTAAGTTCTTCCATTTGATGAGATACTTTGAAATTGATCAATTTCGTAGTTATCAGGTACTTATTTCTGTGACTGCTTCAGGTTCCAATATGATTTTTCCTTCATCATCGAGTTCTAGAAATATTGTTTGAAATCAAAACTTGTCACCTATAACCTTATTTAAGCATGAGACATGGAAAACTGGGTGCACTCAGGAAGATGCAGGAAGCTCCAACATGTATGGAATAGTACCAATATTTTGCAACACCTTGTAAGGACCATAGTACTTTCGTGATAATTTATTATCCTTTTTAGCTTGCTTGAGAGACATTTGTTTGTATGGTTATAGCCTTAAAAATACCCAATAGCCTACATCAAAACTTCTTTCGATGTGATGTTGATCTTCCTGTTGTTTCATTCGATTCTGCGCCAAAGTGAGGTTATCCTTTAAGAGTTGGATAACTTGTTGTTGATGCTCGATGTCATATTCTACTTCTTGAACCTTATAATTTTATCTTAAATATGATGTGATGGACAATGGATTATATCCATAAAGTTCCATAAATGGGGTCATTTTTGTTGTGATGGAAGGAAGTGTTATACCACCATTCAGTCATAGGAAACCACTTGACCCATTGTGTTTGTTTATCAAATATAAACAAACGAATATATCCTTCCAAACATGTGTTCCCTATCTGAGTATGCCTATCAGATTGAGGATTATAAGATTATCTATGAGCTAATTGAGTACCTAGAAAATAAAATAATTCCGTCCAAAAATTTCCAGTGAAAATGGGATCTTTGTTGCTTACAATAATCTTTGGGTTTCCATGTACCTTTTGAATTGTTTCTGTAAATGTAGTAGCAATTTTACTGACTTTAAATGGATGAGATAAAGCACAAAAGTTTTCAAAATTGGTAAGTATATCAACTACCACCATGATGACACTCTTTCCTTCAGACTTGGGTAAATATGTGATAAAATCCATTGAAACCTCTCCCAATGTTAACTTGGAATGGCTAAAGTTTGTAATAGACCCAGGGTCTTAATTATATCCACTTTATTTTGATGGAAAACAAAAAATTCCGCCAGAAACTTTTGAATATCAGATTTAAGGGCATCCCAAAAAAAATTCCTTCTTGACCCTGTGGTAAGTTTTTAAAAAATCTTGGGTGCCCTCCTATGGGAGAGGTGTGCAATTCCAAAGGAATATTCTGTTTGAGTTGGGAATTATTACAAATATATAAGTGATATTTGTACCATAATGAATCACTTTTTCTAGCGATATGTATCAGATGTACTGAGATATTTCTACAACTTTTGAATGAATGTCCACACTTCTTCGTCATGCTTCCATTCATCCCTTTCTTTGGTTATCCAATCTGGTTGGATAATAGAAATGGCACAAAGAAATTCTTCCACATCCTCATCCTTTCTTGAGAGTGGATCTGCAACAACATTTTCCTTCCCTTTTTTGTAGATGATTTCAAATTCATAACCCAACATCTTTGTGACCCATTTTGTTGCTCTTCTTAATATAATATTTGTTCCAAAAAGTATTTAACAGTATCATGATTTCTTTTTACCTTGAAGTGTCTTCCCATTAGGTAAGGTCATCGTTTTTTTGGTGCATGTAGTATTGCCAACATTTCCTTCTGATAAATAGGTTTGTGTAAATAATTTCCTTTTATTTTAAGACTTTCAAAAGTAATGGGTCTTCCTTCTTTCATTAAAATAACACCAATTCCATTTCTGAGGCATCACATTCCACAATAAAGGTTTTTGTGAAGTCTGGTGTAGCTAAGACTAGTGCTTGGCACATTTCCCCTTTAAGATGTTCAAAGGCCTTAGTTGCTTCTAGAGTCCAAGAAAATGCATCTTTATTCAGTAATGTTGTTAGAGGTACTGATATTCTCCCATAATTTTTAACAAACTTGTGATAATACAATTTCAACTCAAGAAATACTCAAAGATGCTTTATGGTTGTGGGGATTTTCCATTATTTAATGGCTTTGATTTTTTTAGGGTCTACCTTAACACCCTCATGAGATACAATATGAACTATATATTCCACCTCCTTTACTCCAAAGAAACATTTGGAGTTTTTTTCATATAATTGTTTCTCCTCCAAGTTTGAGCACCCTGTCAACATTTTGAATATTATCCTTCCAAGACTTGTTATAGATTAGTATATCATCAAAAAATAACTGTTCGTATGAATCTTAATTCCAAGTGTACGAAAAAATACCACTTTAGCTATGCATAACAAATAGCCCTAACAGCAAATCTGGCTACCAATATCCTCAGATCTGCAATTAGGTGACCAAGATAAATGCTACAAAAATCTAGATCTATGCATTAGAAGACATTAAGCAGTAGAAAAAACAAGATTTACTCCATGCATCCAATAGACAAGACAAGAATATGTTGAATGAATTTTGTATTAATGGCACCTGGGAGGAAAACACAGAAGGGTGTTACCAGTTCTCCTCAATGGGATGGGTTCTTGTAAGTCCTCAACACTTCAAATCTAAAACTCCTCTCTCTTGATGGTGTAGAAAACCCAGACAAAAATGGTAGCGAAATATGACTATGATGGTGGATCAATAGTCAGAAAAAAGTATAGATCCAGAGTGATATTTAGGCTACAAAAGGTGGTAAATGAATGGGAAATCCCTTCTATTTATAACAAAATATTGAGTTAGTCAAGATATTGGTGCATAATTAAAATATTATTAACCAAATCAAGATCCAACTTTTATGGAATATTTTATTATATTTGTTGGAGGGAAAAGGAATTTGACTTGGGTCAAATTCCTTTATTTGTAAATAATAAATAAATAAATGATTTATTTATCATTTTAAGGATGTGGTTGAGTAATAATCAAATAAATAATGATTTATTTAATTATTTAAGGGTGATTTAGTCATATTTAATAAAGAATATTATTTAAATAAGGTTTAAATAATTATTCTTAGAAAATAATAAGATAAATAATGATTTATCTAATTAATTTCCTTGTTTTGGGTTAAATATAACCAAGAATATTAATTAAACTGTTGTTTAAATAATTATTCCTTGAGGAAAATCAAACAAATGTAGATTTATTTAATATTTCCTCATGGGGTTTCCTGTTTAGACCATAAACAACTTAATAAAAGTGGTTTACTAAGTTATTTTCATAGTGAATTTTACTTAGGGTAAAATTGGTGTTACATGGTGTACTTGGGTCTATCTAATGATAATATGTTAGATGACCAAAAAATGGTGTAATAGATTGTCCCCTAGCATGCGAGGGTTAGGAGCTAATCATATGACCGAAGTACGTTGTAAGAACTCAATCACTAGACATCGAAGGGGAAGTCAAAGAAAGAGAAGTATAAGGTAGACCAAAGTGTTGAAAGGACTAGACCCTGAGGAGGCGAGACTTATAGGTGCGACAAGTCTCTTTTATGAGTGATTACCTGTGCTATAGGCGATGGGGGAGGCATACCTATGCCCAATGAGACAAAGTACAAAGAATAAGGCATCCAGTAAACAAGGGACTGAACAATATATTACATGCTGGCATAAACATGAGCCAGATAAAGAACATGATAATGAATCTCACATACATATTTTGCCTGGGATAACAGCCAGGACTTGTACAATAATATCTAAGTACATGAGATATAAATACAACCCAGATGCCCCTGTAAACAGGAAAGGGCTCTGAAAATCTAACCGATACATGCAATCAAAAAGGCGTTGCAAGCGGCTGAGGCCGACATCATCAAATATATGGAGCTGCATCGAAGGCTGAAAGGAAGAGGTCATCTGGGCATGTGGGGGGCTACCTATAGGGCCACCCCCTCATGAGGGCTAAGACATCTCACACACACCCGGGAATCACTAATATCAGTTGCTGCATCACTGGACCATCAAGTATACAAATCTTGATCATGTTGAAAAGGAGCTGGACTTGAGAAACAATCAAGTCAAAGGGCAATAAGGAGTCCCTTTTCCTGATCCGAGGCACTAAAAAAGAGTGGAAGCTGGAACCAAGGTACACCGCCCTCTATACATGTCTTCTATAATGAATGAGTTGATGTCAACAAAAGGAGGTCCACCCTAGGTGAGGCAACGAGGGATCCTAAACTAAGGCATGAGAGAAAATAGTAGAGCGACTGACAGACTGACACTAGGGATGATGATGAAATGGACGGTACTGAGTAGGGAACGGATGACTTCCTTTGTTTATAGCATAAAGGGCATGGATGACCTAGCAGAAACTGACACAAAATCATGAGGGATAATGGATAGTGGGACTAAAGGCCATAATGTGTGACACGAGAGAGGAATCAAGCAATGAAGGATGGAGGATTATAACGGGATACAAAGGGACTCAGGATAGACTCCATGAATGCAATGATGACTCAACTCGGATGCTCTAAACAAAGGCGACTCGATGGTGCTGCCACACAGAAAAAAGGTCCAACAGAGACCATAAAAACATGAGTACATAATGGTTACTCATGACAAAGATCGACACAAGCATGGACAAGTATGAAGGCAAAGGAGTGCCCCCAACTACAAGTGTGGCAGGTGAAGAAATTCGATTTTGAGGAGTGGTGAAGTGACCCTTCTTGGACAAATTTTTTCCTGGTGAAGTATCAAATCATGAAAAACTAACAGATACCCATTTGAGGGCTCGGTGAGAGCTTTCCAACGGTACAGGCGGTTTGGAAAACGGAGCTACAGTTTGGCCGTAGTAGGCGAAAGAAAATCTGGGGTTTCTCTTTTAATAAGGCATTTTCCCTCCAAATTTACTTATTTTCGTGTGGAGCTATGGTGAATGTAGAGAGGAGAGAAGGCCCTAAATCTTGCGGTGATTGTAGCGAAAAAACCGACCATTGGAATCGAGATCCGTCAGTTGTAGGTAAGAGGCATAACCCTACTCTTTCTTTTCAGTGGATTGAAAGTTTAGATTAGGTTCCCAGGGCTCAGGAACAAACCCCTACTCTTCTTCATGGCTGGGTCGCACTTTTTGGGGAAAAATGTGCGACCTAGGTAGCAGGTTTTGAGCAAAAAACTACGACCTGTCCTAGGTTTGGGCCTGAAAAGCGCGACCTGTTAGGGAGGGGTTTTTCTGTGCTATTTTTTTGGCTGAGCACTAGGTTTTTATGATGAGATATAGTTTTTCCTATCTGTATACTGATAAGTATGATGGTTTTGTGCAGATATGGCAGAATTATGAATCAAATAGAGAGAGAAAGACCTGGGCACATTACGGTCAGAGATCTGGGAGGATGAAGGTGTCCGTAGTGCATTAGCCAGGTTTGGGGTTTTGAAGTTTGTGGAGAACCCTTTGATGAGAGCTAGAGAGCCCTTATTGGCTCGGATTGTCAGCTATTGGGATCCATACCATGAGGTATTTATAGTGTAGGGGCACCGGATCGATTTGACGGTACAGGATATATATTTCCTAATTGGTCTCCCACCACTTTGGATGGTAGGGAATGCTCAGCCACTATTACCGCAGGGGTGGAATATCATAGAGTTTGTAGAGCACCATTGTTGACCATGTCTCCAAGTCAAGGGGACTCGGATACCCATCAAGGATTTGGAGAGGTTAGAGACTCGTGTTGTGGCCATAGCAGTGCTGTGGATCCTGGGCAACCAAGCACTCCACCACATCACCAGAGGGTAGATGATGCTTGTGGAGAGTGTTTTGAGTGGGACCTACTATGGGTGGGCCCAGATGCTATCATCGTTGAAACGACTGTTGTCGCTATGCAAGCGAAAAGTGAACCATGACTGTGCATATGGTATAGTTTTGTGCTCGTTCTTCTTTGAGAAGATCTCGACACTTCGACCTCGCATATAGCTCCAAGATGGGGGCCCAAGAGAGCCTAGGATGCGCCGGTGGGGGCGACTACTGTGTAGAGGAGGAGGTGGGGTGGTTGGACAGGTGTTCTGACCCGAGTTATTTTTTCATTGGGATTAGATGCCACTATATATAGACGACTATCCCTATAGTGGGATGAGTTATTGTGGGGACCCAGATTCGCCACTGCTGCCTAGTCGAATATGGGGGCCCAATGGTAAGTGACAAATTGTTAATATTTTATGTGCATGTAAATTTCTAGAATATTGTATGTGGTACTAATTCTTTCACTTTTGGTATGCAGATACAGCACTGGTAAAACCGGTCGGGCATATGGGACGACCTGCAGTATTGGGGACCGCAGAACCTAGTGGACCAAGGGCACAGCAAAATGAGGATGCAGCAGCCCTCCCAAAGGACATCCATCATAGATGTGAGAGGCTTCTGACCGGTGTTTTAGAGAGCGGCTGGCAAGACTTAGATGACCAATACATAGAGCCATGTATTAGTCTACTCTCTAAGTGGCGAGGGGTCATGCGGCGCATGGCAATGGCCAGACAGGGTATGCATGATCTACGAGCTGCGGGAGCAGAGCCATGGCTCGGAATCCTCCAAATAGTGATTAGTGTGTAGGGGCAGGTGGTGCCCCCAGTTTTGAGTTTTGTAACATGCTATGGGCATGTCATATGTATTAGAGTGGATGGACTCTAAAACATTTTATATGACACATATTATGGATATGCATCGTTTTGATATTTTAATGTTATGTCTTGTGTTAAATGCATGTGCTAAATGCCAATCTAGAATATGATTTGAAATTCTATATACATAGTGATTTTGTGCTCTAGGTACATGACTAAATGTAATGATTTCAAATTCACGCATCAAAAGCTTCACTCATAAATATATTCTAAAAATGAAAGGATTATGTACACGATAAACACCATTCAATTGCATGACAAGAAGCAGGGAATCTAAATGAACATGAAGGTGGAGGATGTGACGTGACAGGGCATCGGCTAATAAACCTTGCACTACATCATATTCGGCTTGATTATTGGTAGCAGTACCAATGCATACACCGTTCGAGAGAACAAGCGAATGCAAGGGAGTAAAAATGGCCCAACCTGCTGAGGCTAGATTCCAGGAGTAACGACTTGTACCATCGGCGAAACCGATATAAGGTGTGGACAGGAGGTCCATTTTAAAGGTGCCACTATATAATAAATGGGAGGATGATGAACAATGCTGGCAACTTGAGCGCAAAGTAGAAATCGACCGCACTCCGTGGGAGGGAGTGATCTGGGTAGGATGTCTACTACTCACACGCCAACGGTGAGGTGGAGTGTGGGAGCTACTAGAGGTGTAGCTTGTGCTCAGGCCATGAAAGTCACCATAGGCATGGATGGTGCCATCCCATTTATGGACGGGAAAGATGAAGTCAGGGGTGGACATGGCTTCCATGATGTCATCATCACAATAGAAGATGGAGTGACTGGAGGAAGGGAGACCACATGACGTGGTGAAGCTACCTGAATCATAATCATGAGAAGAAAGGTTCACATGTGCATCGTCATAGGGATGATGTAAGAACAAGCAGATAAGGGATCTACTGATGTTGTGCCCAGGGTGATCGCTGAAGGGAGGTCAGGCGAAAAAACAGGGGAAGATTCAGAGGGAGCTTCTGCCGAGGGTCTCATGGATGATGATAGGTAGAGGATGGTGGCCACAGGCTCCATCATCTCGACATCATGAAGGGGAATGTCAATTGGAGTGGTTAATTCCTCAATCTAGCCTGCAACATATTGCACAAGTACGGGAGAGGCGGACTGGTTTTGTTCAATCTCGTACTCCCGAACTACCTCTAAAGAGGCGCGGTAATGCGTAAGGCGGGGACAATGGTGGGAATAATAGCCATGGAGATCACACAAAGCACGAGGTTTGTTGGTGTGAATATTTTTAGGATTCTTGGCTGCAGTGGAGGAAGAAACAAAGGCTTCAGGCACTGTAGACTCAGGGAACGCAACTTTAACCATGGGTTTGATATGGGGCAATTCAGGACAGTTATGGGTGGCATGGTTGACGACATCACACAAAGTGCAGGGCTTTGCGGGCAAGGGAGGTGCAGGGTCTGTCAGGGCAGCCTTGTCCTTGGAGGCCCTCTTGCGATCTTTTCCCTTCTTACCCAAAGCAGTCGCAACAGGAGGTGGTTCCTGTTGAGGTGGTTGAGGCACTGTTGTAGTGGGAGAAGTCATGAGGACCGGTTGAACTGGGGTCAAAGAAAGATAAGGTTTGGGTTGACCTGGTGGGGTAGCGGCTGGAGGATTAAGGTACTAGATGAGAATACCAAGGGTCAAGTTAGGAAGAGAGAGGGTGGCCATGATAGGTGTCGTATAAACTCCTGGTGGGGGAGCTAGGAACGGTATCTAACCGGAGGGGTAATGGCTAGGTAGGACGGCTCCTAAATGGTTAAGGCCTGGAGGAACCATTCCAGGAGGGTAGAGAGGCTCATGGATACCAACTGAAGGGCCAGGAGGAGGAGGTATAGAAGGTTGAATCAAAGGGCTTAGAGTAGGTTGAGGAGGGTGAGGAGGCTGTTGACTAGCCAAGGTAGGCTGCTTGAGAGCAACCCGAGATGATTGCATCATGCAAACATTCGATGAGCTAGGATCAGAGACAGGAGGAGGAAGACTAGGGAATGTACCAAGAAATGAGGAAAATTTGTAGACTCTGGGTGAGACACTGGTCAAAGGATCAACGGTTTGCTTGTTGGCCACCGAAGAGATAGTGGACTCAGGGGAGGTCTGAGACTTCGGTTAGTAATATGTCAACTGGTCAATGGTGACTATATTTCCGTTATGAGGGAAGGACATCTTGTAGTGGACCGCATAAGGGACAACAGACATTGCATAAGTGTAGCTATGACCCAATAGAATCTTGTAATCTAAGGGGGCATCTATGACTTCTACGTCAATGCAAACAGTCTTGCCCGCAAGAGTAATAGGACAATTGCGAAATAAGCCAATGGGTTGGGAGGCGTGGCTATCCCACGCTCGGAGAGTGATCGTGGAAGGAGCCAACTTAGGTGATCCGAGTTGCTTCCAAACCGAAGCAGACATCACACAAGTGGATGCCCCCTCATCAATAATGCACCAGGAAACGTTGGCGTTTCGGATCTTGATTGGGATTTGGAAAGTGACGGAAGAAGGGAGAGGAGGATGTATTGACCGGTCAACATCAAATACAATCAATCGATCATTGGAAGGATCTACAGCGCCCATGGCAGATAGTAGAGTTTTTCTTTGTGAAGGGCACGACTAGAGGAGTTCCAGCGTTGAAATGGCAGCAGGAGATTGTGCCAAATCATCTACTATACTATATGAATGGGTATTTTTTCCAGAAGAATCATTTCGGTGTATTGGTCCTTTAGGGATCTTGGTATGAACCTCTGCCTTAGGCTAAGGGATCTACAAGGGACCATTAGGTGTCAAAAGAGGCTCTATAGAGACCAAAGGAGGCAGCTCGGGAACAGACGTAGCGGGAGGCTTGTTGTGCTGATAGGACAGAGTCTGAAGATTGATGTCTACGGTTAGAGGTTGATCAGAGTTCATCATGAGAATCTGGTAATCGGAGGTACCAGATGGAAGAGGTTGAGTGGCCACCTGTACTTTAGGTGGTTGGGTAGCCACAAATCCTTGCTGAGGGAAAGGATCAGTAAGCGCAGCCGGTTGACTAGGTGCAGCACTGGAGGGATAGAAGGGGAGGCTTTCTCCTTGAAATGTTGCTTAAGATTCCCACAGCTGCCACATCTGTGGTAAAAGAGGACAATCATGTGTGTAATGACCATAAACACCACAATAAGAACAAGGCTTGTTCATGCGAATAGGCCTATCCTGCTTGGGCTGGGTGCCCTGTTGCTGGTTAGTAGTGTTAGGAGCATTATTTTGAGGATTAGGTTCGGGATTACTAGGAGCAGACTGATTTTGAGCGCCTTTCCTATTCTTTTTGGAGGTAGGAGGATTATTCGTGCCCTACTATGCATATACCTTCCCCTGAGGGGGCAGTGGCTACTATTGCGGGGGTTGAGAAAGCAAGGGAGCAGGTGGTGCTAATGCTAGAGGAGTTGGAGCACCAGGCTATCGATACGGATAATAAGGAGGTTGGGTAACATTGTGGTAAACATGAGGTTGGGAAAAAAGAGGAGGCATGCCATATCCTGGATACGTGCTACCGAGAGGGGGAAAAGTGCAGGAGGTGCTGCCCCCCCCCCCTGAGGAAAGCCATAGCCCATGGGAGGTTGAGCATACAGATTGGAGAGAGCTCCAACGATACCGTCAGCGGCGTGAGATGACCCCAGTGCATTGGCACCATCGAGTCTGGGAAGATCAAGTAGAACGTTATAAACATAACCCAACTAAGCGTAGATCAGGTCATATTTTAACGCAATTTGGAGAGCGGCTTCTTCGGTTTGAGGAAAGTGAGATGCGGCATCTTTCCCAATAGGTGGCAACATAGATCTAAGGAACCAGTCCATGTAGACATGGTCTTCAAAGGTAGGAGCACGATATAGGCTCTTTCTTCTCCGCCATTCCTAGACATGGTCGGATAGGCGGGTCGCAAACGATTGACAGAAAGAAGTCAAGAGTTCGGTACTAGTTTCATAACAAAGGGGAAGCTGGAAGTAAGACAGAAAAGCCCGGGAAATAGTCACAAAGGTGGTATGAGAGGAAGAGGCCTGATCGACATACCACTTAGAAGCTTCACCTGTAAGCGTACGTTGGAACAACTGAATATGAACATAGTCATCGGTAATGGAGTTAGACGAACACCACATGTGGAAATATTGAACATGATTTGTAGGATCTTCTCCAGCAAGGCCTTCAAACTTTGGGATGTCGGAAGGGAGCTTTTTTGACATATTAGGACAACTAGCGTCATGGTGTATAGGTTCATTTATCAACTGGTCAAAATTGGGGAGGCTGAGGCCTGCCATGAAGGGGAGCAAGGGCGCAGCCAGGGTAGTGTTCGTTGCGGTCCCACTAGTGGTATTCCCAGCATGAGGGCCGGGGTTACCACCAGCATTAGGTCTTGCACTAGACATAGTGAAGGTGACAGGGGGAGAACCGAAGGTGGAACGAGAAGGAGAACCCAAAGGACTATAAGAAGATTCGGTGTGTGGACTCGGTGGAGGACTAACTCGAATCCTACACAGAGGAGTAAGTCTTCCTAAAGGAAACTGAGGATGAAGGCTAAGAAGTCTCCAGGGTAAATGCCTTGGTGGTGCAATGATGACGACAAAAACACGGCACAAAGGAAAAAGAGACCGACAAGGGTAGGGAGGTGAAGGATCAACTGATTACAATGTCGAAACAAGGGTAGAGAGGTGCAGGATCAATTGTTTTCAATGTTTTCGAGTCTTTGCTTGGCGGTGTTAACCAAGCCCTTTTTCGCTTAGGGTGTGTGTGTGAAGTGTGTAAATTTTAATTTTAAACCCAGATGTTTGTAGAGAAAAAGAAAAAGTGTGTTGTATAGCTATAAATAAACATGCAAATGACAGTATATAAGCCTGCAAAAACAGAAAATAAAAAACTAATAATGCAATAATATAAACCCAAGGAGGTGGGCCTCTCAACAACTAGTATATAGGTGAGTAAAAAAATAATAAAAACACACTAAAAAAGCCAATAGATATAAGTTTAGGAGGGATAGGGATCTAAAGGACAAAAATTTGCTGGAAAGTGGTGCAGAAAATAGCAACAAATCAGAGGAAAAATTGTTGTAGAAAGAGGTGGAGAAAGCCTATCTCCAGGAGGGAAACAGAGTGAACCCTAGAGGAAAACCCAAACAAATCTAAATCAGGTGATTTGGATGGATAACAAGCCAATCTGAAGCAGATCTGAAGATGAGGTATTAGATCTGAAAAGTGGCTGAAGACTCTGAAATTTTAGACAACCTGCAACAGCAAAAAACTCTTCCACAAGAAGTGGAGGGTACTGAAGCCCTAGGGGGCTAGGTTCCCACTTATTTGAGAAAAACAGAACAATTACATGTCCGAAATGGGCGAAGATGGAGGTCAGGCAACCCTGAACAGAGGCTCAGATAAACCCAGAAAATTTTCATAAAAATTCCCGCAAAAAGTCTAGGTTGCAGTTTTCGACCTGTTTTCAGCAGAGGTCGCAGTTTTTGGGCTGAAAGGTGCATCCTGAGGGTCCAGGTCATAGTTTTTGGGCCAAAAAGTGTGACCTGCACTTCCGAAACTCTTGGCGGTAGATTTTAGAAAAAAATGTCGTCTCAGCTGCGGCTGATGTCTGTCACCTGCACAATAGGTCTGAAAACACAAGGATGTTAGAATTTTTATCGTTTTAGGGTTTTATAGGTTAAAAACAACATCAAGAAAAGCAAAATAAAGAGGCTGAAGAGAAATCCTAGGGTTTGAAGTATCTGGATATGCAAGGATAATAAAAACAACAGAGGTCGTAATCGTAGACCCGTGTGGAGTCGCCAGTTGTTAGTATGAATCTTAATTCCAAGCATACGAAAAAATACCACTTTAGTTGTACATAAAAAACAGCCTTAACAGCAAAGATGGCTGCCAATATCCTTAGATCTGTAGTTAGTTGATCAAGATAAATGCTGCAAAAATATAGATCTATGCATTATAAGACATTAAGCAGTAGAAAAAACAAGATTTACTCCATGCATCCAATAGACAAGACAAGAATATGTTGAATGAATTTTGTATTAATGGCACCTGGGAGGAAAACACAGAAGGGTGTTACTAGTTCTCCTCAATGGGATGGGTTCTTGTAAGTCCTCAACACTTCAAATCTAAAACTCCTCTCTCTTGATGGTGTAGAAAACCCAAATAAAAATGGTAGCAAAATATGACTATGATGGTGGATCAATAGTCAGACCAAAAGTATAGATCCAGAGTGATCTTTAGGCAACAAAAGGTGGTAAATGAATGGGAAAACCCTTCTATTTATAACAAAATATTGAGTTAGTCTAGATATTGGTGCATAACTAAAATATTATTAACCAAATCAAGATCCAACTTTTATGGAATATTTTATTATATTTGTTGGAGGGAAAAGGAATTTGACTTGGGTCAAATCCCTTTATTTGTAAATAATAAATAAATAAATAATTTATTTATCATTTTAAGGATGTGGTTGAGTAATAATCAAATAAATAATTATTTATTTAATTATTTAAGGGTGATTTAGTCATATTTAACAAAGAATATTATTTAAATAATGTTTAAATAATTATTCTTAGAAAATAATAAGATAAATAATGATTTATCTAATTAATTTCCATGTTTTGGGTTAAATATAACCAGGAATATTAATTAAACTATTGTTTAACTAATTATTCCTTGAGGAAAATCAAACAAATGTAGATTTATTTAATATTTCCTCATGATGTTTTCTGTTTAGACCATAAACAACTTAATAAAGGTGGTTTACTAAGTTATTTTCATTGTGAAATCAATTTTACTTAGGGTAAAATTGGTCTTACATGGTGTACTTTGGTCTATATAATGATAATAGGTTAAATGACCAAAAAATGGTGTAACAATAATAACACAAATTTTATAAGGAAGGGTTTGAAAATGGAATTCATCAAACCTTGAAATGTATAAGGTGCATTGGTAAGGCAAAAAGGCATGGCCAAAAATTCATAATGACCCTCATGAGTTGTAAATGTTGTTTTCAGAATTTCTTAAGTATTCATTCTAATTTGATGATATCATGAACGAAGGTTCAACTTGGTGAAGTAAATTGCTCCATGTAATTTATCCAACAATTCATAAATGACAAGAATGGAAAATTTATCTTTAATAATGAGCTTGTTGAGCTCCTTATAATCCAAACACATGCACCATGATCCATCCTTCTTATGCACCAATACTATTGGAGCATAGAAATAAATATGAATAGGTTGAATTATACTGACCTCTAGCATTTCTGCAACCATACGTTCAATTTCACTCTTTTGGGCATAAGGATATTTGTAAGACCTAATGTTTGGAGGAACACTTCCTGGAATCAAATGAATAGCATGATCATGATCATGAATAGGTGGGAGGTATTTGGGAGTCTCAAATACCTTGGAATGATTGTCCAAGATTTTTGAATATCTAGAGAAAATTGGTCTTACATGGTTTACTTTGGTCTATCTAATGATAATAGGTTAGATGACCAAAAAATGGTGTAACAATAATAACACAAATTTTATAAGGAAGGGTTTGAAAATGGAATTCACCAAACCTTGAAATGTATAAGGTGCATTGGTAAGGCCAAAAGGCATGGCCAAAAATTCATAATGACCCCCATGAGTTGTAAATGTTGTTTTCAGAATGTCTTCAGTCTTCATTCTAATTTGATGATATCCTGAACGAAGTTCCAACTTGGTGAAGTAAATTGCTCCATGTAATTTATCCAACAATTTATAAATGACAGGAATGGAAAATTTATCTTTAATACTGAGCTTGTTGAGCTCCTTATAATCCAGACACATGCACCATGATCCATCCTTCTTATGCACCAATACTATTGGAGCATAGAAATAAATATGAATAGGTTGAATTATACTGACCTCTAGCATTTCTGCAACCATACATTCAATTTCACTCTTTTGGGCATAAGGATATTTGTAAGACCTAATGTTTGGAGGAACACTTCCTGGAATCAAATGAATAGCATGATCATGATCACGAATAGGTGGGAGGTATTTGGGAGTCTCAAATACCTTGGAATGATTGTCCAAGATTTTTTGAATATCTGGAGAAATAGATGATTTCAATATTTGAACCTCTAGTGAGCACAATTGTGTAATTAGGCACCATTTTTCTTTCTTTAGAATATTTGTCATGCCATTAGAGCTAATTATCTTTCCTAGTTTCCCTTTGATACCCCTTAATTCAACTTCCTTTCCTTCCCAAAAAAGTTTCAAGAAAATTTCTTGAAAATTAAAATCTATCATACCCAAAGATTATAACAATTGACTCCTAGTACAACATCAACACCACCCATTGGAATGGAAAGAATTAGGCTATTCAATACATATTACCCCATGGTTAACTTGATATTATGGCACTTTCCAGAGAAATTTATAGTTCCTCCATTTGAAACCATCACTTGACACTCTGGTGTTGGATATCGGAATAAATTCAATTCCTTGGCTATCTTATAATGAATAAAATTATGGGTACTGCCCAAATCAATCAGAAATATTTCATTTTTCTTCTTGATATGCCATTTTATCTTGAGATTTTGAGGAGTGGTAATTCCTGCCAATGAATTACAAGATATGGTCAGATTCATTTCTTCTTTCTTAGGGTTGGTTACTGGTGTATATCCTCTTCTTTTGATGTTTCTTGTTCCTTTTATTCCTCCTTTTCAAAATCTATGTAAAATAAGTTATTCTCATCAGACTTATGACCTTTAGTGTATTTTCTATCACAACTGTAACAAATCCCTTTTGCTCTTTTTTCTTCCAATTGTTGTTATGTCAACCTTGTAGGTTGTGGAAGGCTTGGAGAATTAACACTTCCATATTTATAGTTGTCAGTGGTAGACTTCCTTGTTTCCATAATTTTTCTTTCAACTTTTCTTGCCACCCTAAATGCCTTCTCCAATGAATCAAGTTCCCAAGTGCGAACCTCATGTTGGATGTTATCCTTTAAATTCCCTATGAAGACATCAATCCTAGGTTCCTCTGGAATATCATTTACCCTTATATTCAATTTTTGGAAGTCCTTAATGTGCTCTACCATTGTAACCTTTTGTTTGAGATTTATCAATTGGATAAATAAGGTGTTTCTCTTTGTATCGTCATAATGTGCTATCATTTCCTTCGTAAAAAATGACCAAGTGAAATTTGGTTTACGAGAAAAAATCCATTGATACCATACAAAATGATTGGGTTCTAAATATAAAGTTTCAATGCCTACCTTTTGTGTGTGTTGCACATAATGGAGATCGAAATATTGCTCCATCTATAGTATCCATGTTACCGGATCCTTGTCATCTAACTTCCTCATATCGATCTTTGGAATATGGTGGGTATTCAATAAAAATTTAGAGTCTGTGGAATCATGATTAAAATTCCTTTTGTTCTCATCATGAGTTTCATATAATACATTTTCTCCATCAGGAAGCATTTTTTGTAGCAACTTTGTCAAAACTTCCTTCAAACCTTCCATGTCTTATTTTAAACCATTCTTCAAATATTCTATGTTGCCTTTCATTTTTGCTTCTATACCATCCATCTTAGCTTCTATGCCATGCATCTTAGCTTCCATTCCATCCTTCAAACCTTCCATGTCATATTTTAAATCATTCTTCAAACCGTTCATATTAGCTTCCATTTCATTTTTAGTTACTCTTTGTGAGAGCGAAATTTGTTGCATTTGGTTAATTTTGATATATCATGTTGCATTTCTTCCTCTTCTTCATGCGTCATAGTAGATATTTCTAGTTTATTACTAGGTGTTTCCATTTTATTTCTTCAAATCATTTTGGAATCAAATAATGATATTTATCCCTCTTTATGCCCCGTGAATCACTTCAAATTTATTTTTCAAAAAAGACTTATGCGAATTTAAAAAAATACACACCTTTTTCTTTATTTGTAGGAACTCAATATTGAATCTGTCATATCTATATAATTTCAGATCTCCAAGTTCTGAAATTTGGTCCTATGGTATCCCTCTGATTCTTCTTTCCAATGCCACAAGTCAGACTAGATTTGGATTCTTCAAGGTAAATTTATGTCTAACATCCCATGATGACCTGATTATGGACTGGTTCAGTAGAGCACACTTTTATGGAGTGCCACGTGTCATTGTTTCCACCTTTGACCCAAAAAATGATACAAAATATAATACAATCCATGTGTTTTGGCCACGTCTTACGCAATTCAAATCCGATGCTCATAGAGGAATATATGAAAATTTTCCCAAAGTCACCTATTTGAGACGAAATTATGGAGCATGCAAAAACCCTAACTTCTTCAGACCATATCTCCAAAAATATAGCAAACCGAGATCTGAAATTTTTATAAGAAGTTCATCAAGATTTCGTCTCCTTGTGGTAAAAATTTCAGTTTTTGAACCTTCATATAAAAATATTTATAGAAAACATTCTACGATGACCTGTTTGTAGCAGCAAAACCCTAGAATCCAAGGCTCTGATACCAAATGTTATGTAATCAACTCACAAAAAATAGAAATAATAGATCAAAAACTTAAAAAATATCCTCTTTGAGGGGGAAACTTCCTTTACATTACAAAAATGAATAATTATTGGATGACACAAATGAAAAGACCTCCTTTCTATATATAGGAGTCTAAGGGGTCACAATATAATCATAGCCTACATAAAAATAATAATGTAAGGGAACAACAATAACAATAGTGGGATTTTGGGCACAATAATAACAATATGGGGACTACATGGGTACAAAACCAAAGATAACAGGGCTACACTAACAATGACAATAAGGGGATATACTAGTATTCTATGGGCCTAACAGGTACACCAAGGAATGTTGTTCAAATTCTCATTTATTGAGATTCTACCACTATTTCTTCTTTAATATCTCTAGCACCCGCATCAAATGTGAGATGTGCTCCTCTTGGGTAGCATTGTACACCAATATATAATCCAAATAGAAAATAAGAAATGAATCTATAAAAATTGTGCAATATATCATTCATTAACCTCTTAAACTTAGATAGTGCATTCCATAAACCAAGCAACATGACTAACCACTCATACAAAAATTTCCTAGTTTTGAAGGTAGTACTCCATGTATCTTATTCTCAAACCTGATGATATATAAACTTTAATTCAACCTTTATGAAGTATTTTTCTTTCTACAATTGATCAAGTAGATCATCCATCTTGGGCAAGGTATACTTGTTCTTAAGCGTAGTTTTGTTTAACACCTTATAATCAATACACATCCACCAAGTTCAATCATTCTTTCTCATAATGATGATGAGTGACCCCCATGGTTAGGTACTTGGTCAAATGAAACCCTGTTCCAGTCACTACTACTTCTTCTTCTTCACCTCACTTTCTTTTATAATGGACTGCATGTATAGCGCAATGTTTCGTAGTGGGGAGTCCGACAATAGCTAAACTTTTGATTTACTTCCCTCTTGGGAGGTAACCCTTCATGCTCTTGGAACATACCTCTGTATGCCTATATAAACTCTTCAAGTTGCTATTTTTATTTCTTAGTGCACCCTTCTAAGGATGAATTTTCTCTCATTGACTCTTCTACAGACTGATTTTCTCTTAAAAATTCCTACTAGAATTGATCAATTTCTTGTCTTGGTTAGCACGTACCAGTGAAATTTTGGGCTTTCCCTTGTGCATGTTGATGGTAAAGTATTTTCCATCTTTTATGAGACAATACTGATTGGGTCTCCTAATGAGAATTGTATCTTGCATGTACATATAGGGACTTTGAAACACCAATCCACATATACCAAGGGGAACTACATCTAGTTCTACTTCATCAATAAAATCAATACCGATAACAAATATGATATTACATTTATTGATTACCTTTACTTATACATATTTATTTACCCATCCCAATGGATATGGATTGGAAGGTCATGGAATTCCAATCCCAATTTTTTTACCAAATTTTTTGTAATGATATTCTCTTGTTACCCAAAGTTGAACGAAGCATAAATATTTTCCTTTTTGATATGTATCTTTATGTGGAAGGGTATGGTATTTAATTCTATTCCTATTGCTGAAGACTACTTAAATTCATCTCCTTTTTCATTCATGTACATATGATCTTATCATTCACATCTGAGTTTCTTTCAACTAGGTTTCTCAAATAAATGGTCATGAGATTCTTCTTCTTTGCATATTTCTTTCTATTATTTGCATATTTCTTTCTATTCTTTGCATTAAGATTTAGATGCAGCTTCCATGACTTCTCCTTTGTATGGTTGTCAATGTTACAATGGTTTTAGTGGTTGCTGGGATATTTTCATTGATGTGTTATGCCTATTGTCTTTTTATATTTCCCCCCTTTCCAAACATTCTTCCCCTCCTTGGAAGACTCTTGGTGCTCCTTCTACTTTGATCCACTTGATTTCCCTTTATTTTGGCCTATGTTCTCGAGGTACATTGCTTGTAAATGAGTCCCATCCATCTATCTGGGCTTGAAAAACAACAATTTTTTCCACATATGTCTTTGTAGAGCCACAACATACTTGAGGAGTAAATATGGGTTCTTTGGGGATACTGCTAGAATTATGACCATCTTTCTAAATTCTTTGGTGTAGAATTATAAACTCTACCCTTGCTTCTGCCTAACGTAATGGCGTGAGATACATTGGTGCTCTACATACCCAATAGGGTAAAACTGTGACTTTATGAGGGTTTTGAAATACTCCCACTTAGTCAATGGAGGATCCCCCTCCAACCTCAAGGTATTTTTGTGGCTTTCCCACTAGGTTAGGGCATGGTCCTCTAATTTAAGCAGAGAAAATTAAACCTTTTATTCTTCCTCTATATGATAAACACCAAAATAAACATCTTGTTGTTGTAGAGGTGATTTAACTTTAGAGTGTGAATCTCACCTTGATATGGTTTGATGTTGACATTCACTTCAATTTTTAATAGGTACTATGAATGGTTCACGACACTTGAACTGGGTTATTCCTTTTTGGGTTATTTATTAGATTCACTCTTTGGCTCTTCCCGATTTTCCAATTTCTCCTCTGAGATTACCTCCATGTTAGAGTGTCCATATTCTCTGCATAGCTTGAGATTATTGGTTAGGGGCACCATGAGGACGCTTACATTATGGTTTATGTCTATAATTTATGTATCTAGCAATGCAAACTTCTCCATAGCAGGATTATGAGGGTTATTAATAGATTCGTTGACCATCACTTGGGTTTTGTGACTGTTAACTTAACTGATCTAGATCCCTTGAAACTCTCCATAATATACACAAATAAATATTCTTTGATACCAATATGATCCGTCAACTGCCATGGCAATTCCACTAGACAACTTGTCACAACATATCTACTAAAATATATTAGAAAATATGAAATATACACTTTGAGGGTTTATTTCTCCTTAGATTTTTGGATATGTTAATTATTTTTTACTATGTATGCATGAAAATTATAATTATGCAGAAAAATGGAGCAATGAAATAAGACTCACAAACCACAAATTAACACAAGATATAACTTGGGATACCCTTTGGGAGAAAATTCACCTTGAAGGTGGGGTTGCTCTACTCTCTTTCTCTAAATGGGAAATGGATGCAAGTACAAAGAAATGACACATGTGGCTCATGGATTGTTCTAGTGCACAAATCCTCTATGTTTTCTCTCTTACTATACATTCTCAACTATTCTTCTCATCTATGGAATAAAATGTACTTGACTAGAATGGAACCCCTTTTCCTCCTAGTGGTTCTGATATGACACAACCTAATAGCCTACTAGTGGTTAATTTTGACTCATTCATCTCTTAACTAGAGTTACAATATGGAATCTTCTAGAGTCTTCTTCATCATGATCATGTGGATAGCCTCTTTTCAATGAATAATGGGGGCTGACATGACATCCTATTTTTAGTGGCATGCCTTTTGCATACCAACTCCTATTGAGGTGATTCTTGCACCATTGCAAAGATATCTATGTGTAGAATAGTGCTAAAAGGTGCAACACTTAGGAAGAAAATTTCTACCCCCCAAAAAATGCTTTTTTACGCCTCAAAATTTTTATGGAAAGTTTCAAGCCCAATTTGTTAAAGTAATACCTGTTGGTAAAAAATATTCCGTGAGCTAATTCCTCCATTTTTTCCACTTTGAAATAATCGAGATAGATGACAAACTATATAATGCTCCAATCCAAATCAACAAAGGACGCTAACAGGACCATTAAGACACTAAAAGAACATGAAAGGGATGTTTATGGGATACAAAATATGACGCTAAAAGGAAAATGGACACAAAAAGGATACCAACAAAAAATTTAGGATGCAAACTACACATAAAAATGACATTAGAAGACTTTTGATAAAAATCTTTTAGGGGGCTTAGGACACATAAGAGACACACAAACAAATGTTTTCCTATTGCATCCTATTTTGCATCTCAATTTCACAAAAAAAAGAAGAAGAGAGAATAAGATAGAAAATGACTTTACTTTAGTAGTATATGAATATGTTGTCTAATGCATCTTGGACAAAGAATATGGGTCTATAAAATGCATGTTGCAGAAACAAGTTCTCCATGAATATTTTTTAGAGCTTGCTAAAATTACTTATAATTAATGTGTGTATAAGCTTCATGGATAATCTCTTGATTGCATGAATAGTCTTAGAAATTTTTGTTCACGCTATGTAAATAATATTGTTATAAAAATGGAAAAACTAAGAATTTGATTATACCACTTCTAAATTTACTAGTGTTTTTAAATTTTACAATCATGGAAAAAATATGCTTACACAAGTTAAATTATTTACAACTTATTGGTAGATTTACTAGCACTATAGCTATTTATAAACATTAAGCATCAATATGCAATTTGTTTTATATTTGTTGGACCTCAACTTTTACGTTATTTATGCTTTATTTTTCTAAATTCTTTATTCTTTCTTATTCTAAATGGATACTCCTTGCCATTCTCTAGAATCTATATGAAAATCTAGACATTTATGCTTGTTAAAATAATAGAAAAATATGTATTCAATCTTATTTCAAATTTGTTATTTTATTTTCCAAATTTTCTATTTTCTTCATTAGGTTGATGGTTATTAGGTTGATGGTTTTGTTGATGTTGCCCACTTTCATTATTTTCTTCATTATGGTTTTTTTAATTGTCTTTGATGATTTTTTTATGATTATTGTGGTGTAATGACTTTAATGGTTGCATAAACCCAGGAAAAAAATTGTTTCCACTCTTTCAACCATTATCAATATTGTATTTTTAAAATTGAAATCTATATTACTACCGTTTTTCATTTTCTTAGTGATTATTGTAGTGTAATGACTTTAATAGTTACATAAATCCAGGAAAAAATTGTTTCCACTCCTTCAAGTATTATCAATGATATTTAGATTAGATTTTATTTTCATGAAATATTTATTGAGTGAGATCAATAATATTGTTATGTATTTTTTTCTTTCTTAAATGTCGCGCATTTGAAAATAATATAAAAAAACCCATATAGTTTTTTTAAATAGAAAATATACTATTGTTGAATTTATTACCAAAATTTATGCCAATAAATTGAGAAAAATAATTTTGTTCTTTATAAATTACTATAAAAATGAATATAAAAAAAATGAGAAATGATATAAAAGTGGAATAATCTTGATATGACTCAACTTACCTTTTTTAATATCTCAACATGGTTACCTTTAATTAAAGTCTCCTCCTCTGTTTGAATAGCGGTGTGCTTTACTAAAATATAAAGTTTATTCTTGAAATCATCCTTATGGATCCTTGAGATAAGTTTATTTTCTTACCTTTAATTTGCAATAATTTTTTTTAATACTATAGCTTATATCTTGACATGGTGGGAACTAAGAATATTTGATGACGTTGCTCCACTTTTTTGTCACGATGTAATTTAAGAAAATTCAGATAAGTTTTTGTCACGATGTAATTTAAGATAATTAAGATAAGTTTTGCATTAATACTTTGTAATGGTATGCTTCTCTTTTGCGGTTTTCTGTTATTATTCTATTTGGAACTCGTTTTATGCTATTCCTATTTTATTCTATTTCGATTAGCGCTTGGATATTAGAATTTTATTTGTGATTATGTAATTTTCTTTGAATCAATTTGGTCGGAATTATTGGATTTGGATTGGTTTAGATTAGTGGATTTGGATTATTATACATAGAGTAATTACTTGTTGTTTAGGTTGATTAAAAGAATAATTACTTGTTGTTTAGGTTGATTAAAAGGTTTGAAATGAATTTTTTTTAAGATAAAATAATGAAGTGAATTTAATACCATTTGAATGGGTAGAGATCACAACTTCAAAATTACAGGGGTAGAGTTGTAGCAGTCAAATCGCTACTAAGATGGGTCCTTTATTCCACAAACAAGGGAGTCTCATACACCAATTTGGTGTTTGACTTGGTCGTGACCTTAATATTGGATAATTATAATCATAATAATGATAGTTGCTTTTTAATTTATATATATATATATATATATATAGGTCATTTTGTGATTTTTATTTAGATGGGTTTGGATTATTATAGAGGGTAATTAATGGTTGCTTAAGTTGTTTAGAAAATTTAAGATAAAGTTTTTAAAAGTAAAAATATTGAAGTGAATGAGACAAGAGAGTCTCATACACTAATTTGGTGTTTGGCTTGGCTATGACCTTAATATTGGATAATCATAATAATGTTAGTTGTTTTTTAATATATATATATATATATATATATATATATATATATATATATATATATATATATATATATATATATATTCGTCATTTTGTGATTTTTATTTAAATGGATTTGGATTATTATAAAGGGTAAGTAATGGTTTCAATTTAAGATAAAGTTTTAAAAAGTAAAAATATTGAAGTGAATATTGAAATTTTATTTTTGATTGTGACTTTCATTTGGATTATTATATATGAGACCATTATCGGTGGCTAAAGTGATTTGAAGTAAAGGTTTTGAAAAGGTAAAACAAAAATATTGAAGTGAATATTGAAATTTTATTTTTGATTGTGACTTTCATTTGGATTATTATATAGGAGACAATTATCGGTGGCTAAAGTGATTTGAAGTAAAGGTTTTGAAAAGGTAAAACATTGAAGTGAATGGTTGTTTAAGTGATTTAAGAAGAAGTTTTAAAAAAATAAAACATTGAAGTAAATGTAATAACATTAGTTGTTTTTCTTGGGTGTTTTCACTTGAAAGTTATTAAAATATATATCTTATAGGATTCACTTTTGATGGTTAAAATCAAAATTTTTACTTGTGTGACAAGTATGAATTTAAGCATTCCATTCTTTTTTATGATGCAATTGTTACCAAGGTTATTATGATGCCATTCTTATGTTACTTGTACTCTAATATTTGGTTAGAGAAATAAAACAAGGATTTATTTCATTAATTAATGCATATTGATTAGTGTAAGGAAGAAAATAAAACTCTTAAATTTAAAAGAAATTCTCATGAGTTCCAAGAAGAAAATAAAATTGTTATATTTAAAACAAATTCTCATGAGTTTCATAGGCCTTAGTCTAAAAAACCCACAGGATAACTCAGAATCCGGCAAAGATTTTGACAAATTCCGGCAATGATTTATCAAAATCTTGTTTACAGTTGTTAAACTTTAGTATTTTGGGTATCCTAAAGGTTTTTGATAGTGCTAAATCCATTTCCACTATCAAAAATGCAATTCAAACACTCCAACTACTTGATTTTTTAATTTTTTTTACCGGATTCCGGCAAAAAACTGTCGTTCTGTTGGCTAGGTAAACAACTCTGTTCCATAGTAAAACTGAGCATTGGTCAATTCCAAAAACACCATGAAATGGAAAAATCTATTACCTTTATGACAAGAGTTGAAAATGAAAATCACTATTAAAATATCTTTATACTCAAATTATATCTAAATTTAAAAAAAAATGTTAATACATTACAAACCTTCTTAATTTTTGAACTAAAAAAAACTATAATAACCTTAAAATTCATCTCTTAATATTGATCCGACATAAAAATAAAATTCAAAAAAATTCTAAGTAATATCTTTATCTTCTTAATATCTCATAAACCATATTTGATCTCAATAGAACTTAGTCATCTTTAATAAAAACAAACTTATTTTACTTTGAAAATATAGAAAAAAAACCATTTATATCTCATAACATTATTAATAAAATTTTACATATTTTAAAAAAGCTTAGTTTTATCATAAATATTATAATTAAATTTTATTCCCTATCATGATCAGAGCATAATAGATTTTATGATTCCCATTAATTGGATTTTACCAAATTTTTATCAACTAAAACACAACAATTGCCACATATATCAAACCATAATATTATACATAGCACATGGAATTACATTTACATAATATTATTCAGATAAGAGCCTCGAATTTCATCTGCTTAACATCAAAAGTGATAGATAAGTTCCTTGTTTAGTCAAAAAGAAATGTTAAAGATAAAGTGGTAAATTAGTTACTTTCGTCACGTCAAAAAGGAAAGTTGTGATAGATAAGTTCCTTGTTTAGTCAAAAAGAAATGTTAAAGATAAAGTAGTAAATTAGTTACTTTCGTCACGTCAAAAAGGAAAGTTGAAGATGAACTCATGAGTTACTTTTTCCAGGAATTTATGAAACGCATTTTATTAGTTCAAGCCTGTGCTTGCTCTCCTTGCAAGTAATAGTCTACGTTTTCCATGAATTTTACTAAATATTTTTTATTTTTTTATTTTACATAAAGCTATGGATATTTATTTTGAAATAGAATTTTAATTTTAATTTTAATTTATGTAATATAGTCATATAAATTAAATAACTAGTAAAAATAATAGATAAATAATAATTTATATTAAATATCAAAATACTTCAGAACATATTTTAATGGCTAAATTAAAAAAAATCATAAAACTAAATTATAATTTTATTTGAAATTGTATTATTATTAATTATAAAAAGAATTAATTTATAAGTTAAAGATATATACATTTAAAAAAGTATGGAGAAAGATTTTTAACTATGGAGATATACTTCCACTTTACCATAGATATTATTAATTTGTAAATAGACTTTGGTATAATATATAACATGACTTATCAAGCCCATATGCCCAAAAGACAATCTCACTTCATATAACACTTGTCCATATACATTTTTTTAATTAATCAATTTAATTAAAAGGGAAAAAAAACATAATTACTTTGGAGATAAATCTCAATCCTTGATTTATGTATACTACTATGAATATTCTAGAATATTTTGTGGAGATTAAATCCCTATTATTCACCTAATAATTATGTTGAAAGGACTCTGATCTTGTTAGGGGTTTTGATACGTGGTTTAGATATTGTTAACATTAATATAGATGCTATTGCAAGGGGCTGCTATTAGTATCTCAACTGAACTTGTAGAAGTTTGAGATGTTGCTTAGTGATGCTGAGGAGTTTTTGTATGATGTTGACATTGATCAAAGTTGCCATAATGAAGTTGCTATTAGTAAAGGATGTGATGATCGATTCATATTACTCTAGCTACTTATATTTTATGTGTTTTTTATTGTCAGATTGATACTGCTAGGGTTTTCATGTATGAGCCTTACATTATTGTTGCAGAGGACTAAGAGAGTGTTGGTGGATTATTAGTTGTGTATACTACTCCTAAAGTATGGTTTTATGAAATTTTGTTGAGTCAGAATATGTTGTTGTAGATGTACTGAGTAGAGTGTTGATAAGCCAGGGTTTGTCTCAAAGAATGTGTTGTTCAGTGTGTTTGAGTAATAAATAAATTATTTTGTATCTTTTTGTTGTTATTGAGTAGATGTTCATCTAGTGTGAAAATGTATGAAATCATGGTCCAAAGTGGTTAATGAATGTTGGGGCCTTAAGGGCAAGTGGTGGCTTGCTAATTAGGGAGTAGTGGTATCCTTCGGGTGGTTTCCTGAGAAACTATTTGGGGGTCAGTGCCTCTAGCATATGGGTGTTTGCATATAGTTGTGGAAGTGGGTGTTTCTATGAGGTCGTGGCTTAGAGCAAGTGGGTTCTCACATATATCACAAGTAGGTGCTTACAGGTTGGTGGGTGCTACAATATGATGCAATGAATTAAGATTAAGAAAAGAAGAAGTTGATGATGGTTTTCTCCTTTTATGGTTTTCCACCTAATATCTTTGTGTCCTCATGATTTGGATGTGTTTCTCAGATGTGTCGATTCTTATGATGTGGTTTCATGCATTTTACTTGTTATATTTGTCATTTATATGCTATGCTACAGATTAATTAATGGTTCAATTAATTTTTTAATGAATTGGAAAAAATGAGTAATAATTGTATTATAAGTCTCACTACTGATTCACCCCCCACCCCCCCACCCCCCTGAAGCATCAATCAACAAAAAATCCAAAGACAAGTAAATCATACTAAAAAAAAGGCAACAACATTCAAGAGGAAAAAAGAAGAAATCAAGACCAGATCCTTCTCACGGTCCGAGGAATCAAAAGACAAGCTATTTAAGTTTATTTTATGGTTATTTTTTTTCTCACAGTGGTTTTAGACATAGACCAATGGAATTTCAATTCTTTACAAGAAAATAAAGGTTTTTGAGTAACGATTGTTTCAAGTGTGGAAACCTTGGCCACAAGGAATTAGTTCGCATATATGGTAAGATAATTCTTGCAAATGAAGAAAACCAACCATTGAAGGCAAAGAAGGTATGGAAGAGAAAAGAGGGTCCTATCAGATATAAACTTACTAAAGTATAGAAAATAAAAGATGAGCTGCAAAAAGCTAACCCTAGTGGATCTCCAAATAATTTCAAGAAATGGCATCTTGTCCTTAATGTTTCGGCTAATGGTTTTGCAGAAAGTAAATCTACTAAGGAGGAGTATATCCTCAAACTCTATTCAGTAGAATATGGATTCAAGTGAAGCCAAATGAGTAAGATGCAAACATGAAAGAAAATAAAATTCAGAATTGTGCATCTAATTGCTACAAGTCCTAGAAAAAAGGTTGAAGCATTGAAAGAGAATGCATGAGCTCAAGCGGAGCTACACATCTAGCAGAAGCTTGAGAAAAGATGAAAAGATTCAACAATATAATGTAAAATCACTCAGGGGGAGAGTTTTCAAAGGCATGGAGATCATGCTTGTGAAACAACGAAGAGATGTCACATGTTTAGGGTGATCTTAACAAATTCTTCTAGTGGGTTAACAATTGATGAATGTTGGAGAGTGTGTTGGAATTGATAGTATAATGCCAAAGGGACCACATGGTACATACCCTTACTCTGTTTTGATTGATCACATGGTGGTTTAATCGCATGTCTAGCTTAATTATTTATTTATCTCTATTTTGGAGTAATTGTTGGTAATAATTTTGCTTAGGCCAAACCCTCATATGCCGTGATCTTGTCAGAAACGATTTTGATTAGGTTGTTAGGCCTCTGTAATTTAGTAGAGTGGCAAGACTAAATGCTGCAAAGACTACATCAAAAACCACTTTGGGATTCTAGGATCTAGCCCTCCTGAATTCAGAGAGGGATCTCTTTGTAAGTTTCAAATATTGATTTATCTTTTAAGGTTTAGTATGATATTAGGCTAGTTATTAAGAACAAGGGTTTTTGTTTGTTTGGTTGGTCGAGTATGATCTTTAATTGGATGGAAAGTCTTGAAAATGAAAGAGTTTCAGAGGGGTGAAGGTGTGAGTAATCAAAACAAGGTTCAGCTAATAGGATAGGTATGAAACAACACTTAATCCATTGGGCTATGGAGTCACAAAAGGTTTTAATTGTGCAACAATTTCAAGAGTGGTCCAAGGGGAAAGTCATCTATATCAAAATATCCTTTAGATTAAATGATGGAGTGGAACATTAAAAGTGTTGAGAAAGTGGAAAAATCCAATAATTTCAACAAGGATTTGTCAACTTTCCATACAAGAAAATCCTTTTTAAATAATTGTTTGAAACCAACCAAAGGATAGGGCTAACCATAGACTTCTTTGGACAAGCTTGTATTAAAGTTAAATTATCAAACAACAATCTAGTAATCTCACTAGACTACTTTCAGAAGGGATGAAAAAAGATAAGAAAACAAAGTGCAGCTTAAGATCAGGTCAAATGTATTACAATCATGGTCTGCTTTAGCATACTCTTAGGGAAAATTTCAAACAATTTTTGGAGAAAGAACTAGAAGACGGGGCAAACCATAAACTTTTATAGTTTAACTCTACTTAGCATGTAATGAAAATATCATTCAAGAACTTCCTTTCAAGTTTTGCACATCAAGATATGGACTAACCAACATTCCTTGATAATGTTTACACTTAATTCAAGTCATTCCCAAATATCACAATTAGCAGAAAACATATAGATAAATCTTATCAGTGAGAGTAGGGTACTTTTAACAGTAAATCCTAGCTCTATGCTTACTGTTTTTTATCAGAGAAAAGTGAACAAAATGGCATACATGAAAGGAAAAAAAATAACAGTAAGAGGTCCTTCACCAATGATATAGACCAGGATCCCATGAATTAGCTTGTATATTGATGTCAATCCAGTTACATACTTCAAGTCCAATGTTTCAGTACAGCAACAAATTTTCTTCTCAGCCTAACTTCTTTGATTACAAACACAACTTCATCAACTTCTGAAAACTATTTACATACAAAGAGTTTTGAGCAGCAAGTATTACATCAACAATCCAACAACCAACCCTTTACAATGTGCTCCTCAAGGAGATTTTATAAGAAAATGAGGAGGTGGAAGAGTTCTAGGGTAGATATCATTAATTCCATACTAAATGCAACTCCTAGCCTTGAAAACCATGTAAGGCATAAGGCAGGAAAGCATTCAATTTACAACTCTGTTTCATTAACTCTGTTTTATGCTTTTTAGGCTTTGTGGGTGAAAAGATTGACTTTAAGGCTCTTTTTATCTTTTACAATAACTTTACTGACATTTTAAAATATGTTCTTTTGTTTGTAATAACTGTCAGCTGCTTTTAGTCTTAATGTTTCCTGACTGAGATTTGATCTGGGTATTCCTTTGAGGCAGAGAGGTTACAACTGGCATTTTTGGTAGGCTGAGGATTCAATTAGCCCCTGTGATGTGGAATTCAAGGCTTTTCTGGAGATCTTCATTTGTGGATTAGGCCATTGATATTTTATTTGTGCCTTGATCCTTTAAGCTTTGATTAACATCTTTAATCTTCAGTATTTGCTTTGATCTTCATCTTCGGGTCTTCATTCTTGAACACTATCTTAATCTCTTTAACCTGTGGATTAAAAACCCTGATCTTCAGGCTTAGGCATAAATCCCTTTATCATTAATTTCTTCATTCTGATACACTTTACTACTTTGTTTCACTGGCACAGGTGGTTTTCTGTCAGTTGGAGGGTTTCATCTAAGATCAGGGGTCGCGATCCACTGATAACCTAAATTTGGAAACCCACTGGTTCCTTCCTTCGTTGATTTAAGCCACATAATCATCATTCTGAACTGAACTGGTCACCTGTCTGTGACTGTGGAAATACACAGAGCCACACCATCAAACCCTGCAAAACACAAAAACTAATTATAAAAACCCTACGAATTGTGGTAAAACTACATTGGAGGGTTTATGGAGGTGGTCTGAAGCGGTGAGGATGGACAAATGCAGTGGTAGAAGGGAGAAACCCTTGGTAGAGGTGAAACGGGTTTCGAATTTTGAATTTGGCGCGAATTGGGGAAGAAGCGGTTTCGAGAAAACCATATGTGGTTTTCACGCAGCATTTGGGGGGGGGGAGGTGGTATTAAATTTTGGAACACGATTCCATTCATCGCTCGACACATGGATTTCCAAAACAACTTTTATCGTGCGGAAGTAGCACACTGTGGAGCGGGGAAAAAAATTACGCGATATGGATCGCTGGCCATCGAATGATCGGTGGCAGATGGGACGGTGCAGTTCAAGCGTGATGGATGAAAGATGCACGGGTTGAAAGATAGGTGGGGTCTATGGCGATGTCAGTTGCTTTGTTGTGTAGTGGACAGGTGTTTGAGTTATCGGGTTAAGTCCCGACCATAGGATCTCAAGAGTGAACAACTGAGATCTAAATATGAGGCAGAGAATTTTGAAAGGAGAAAGGGACAGGAGGCGAAAAGGTAAAGGAAGGGAGGCCCAATGGTCGTTGATCTATGTAGATCAACAGTCCATATTCATTTTGAACCACAACATCAGGAAATGGAAAAATAGAAGAAGGCAAGGTTTTTTTGAAGGGGATTTGATGTATTTAAGCGCCCGACTGTGGGGCTAAGGTCATGTGAGGAAAAAGGCTTAAAGGAAATAAGCCCTCAGGGGCCTATGACCTATATTGTGTAGAAGAGTGATTTTTAGGCCAAAAACAAAGGTTTTTGAGGCCAAGTAAGGGTTCTGATAGGTGAGAGGAGGGATTTTTTAAACCAAATAGAGGGAAATATAAGGTTTAAAAGGGGTTTAGGATAATTCAAAGGTGTAAAATGAAGGTATTTTGAGGGTTTTTATGAAAGGGAAGAATGGGTGAAAATGGAATTGTTTATGAGTGAAAGGAGGAGTGAAATGATGGAAAATGGAGTTTTATAAGCAGTTTTCTCTTGGTGAATAGTATGTACTTTAGGACTAACAATGAAACAACAGTGAATATTAACTCAAAGGGTAATTATCATCATAAGACTTCAAGAACTCACAATTTGGACATGAAATTGTTTCTTGAAGGCGTAAAAAGATTAAGCCACCAATTGGTATGACAAAATTTTTTTATAGGTGGCTAATAGTGGCTCCACATGGGGAGGACATCTGGTTCTTTAGGTGTCCAGAACCTCAGCTATTGATCACTGGTTTTTCAGTAAACCAGTGCCTTATCCATTGGGCAGCAACTTTTCTTTTCTTTTCGCTGATCTGTCTTTGATCTGATAACCTCTCTAGCAATTTTGAAAAATGAAAACTCTTCAAAACAACATCTCTACCTACCCATTCCTAATGATCCTAACATTTTTTCTTCTTTCAGAGTGCATTTGGACTAGCAAACTCTCTTCATCAACATTTTATTCTTTTGAAAATAGGAAACTAATCTATTTCTACTCTTATTTCTCCATGAACTCAGTTTAAACAGTTGAGTTCATAAATTCTCTACCTAACTACTATCTGTCAGGATTAGACTGTATGACAGACCTTTATTCTCTAAATTCTAAAACAGAAAATTTAAAAGTAGCCAAGCTAGGATTAAGCAATTTGACTTGCTGCAGATCTATGGCATAAGAACAAGCTGCACATAGACTTTTATTTTGTAGAAAATTTTAAAACAAAATGTAAAGGCTTAAGATCTAAAAATAAAAAAACATCCTTCATTATTTCTTCAGCTCTGTTTTCAATTTGTTTGAGCTGTGTTTTCTCTCTCATCTGGTTCAGGTTTTGAGCATACTGGAACTAGTTTGTTTTCTATCTTTGGTTCAAGATTTAATCTTGATTAGAACCATTCTTCTTTGAGAATCATAGGCTTAGATATTGAATTTGTTTGAACCTTTGTTTCCTCTATCCTGATCTACCTTACTGATAAGCCAATATTGTGTTGTTTGGTTGATCAAATTCACTAACCTATCAGCAGTAAATTGAAAAGCTAATTAGCCATGAATAGGCTGTATGACTAACTAGAAATGTGTTTTTAGGAGTGGCATTTGAGCTTGCACACTTTCAGAATTTGTCTCTATTTTTTGGTATGGGGCTATAACTTTCTTGTTTTGATCTTCCCTCTTTTCTATTTTTATTGTTTTTGTATTTTTATTTTTCTAACTTTGAAAGCAATGTTCAGACAATGATAATTTACAAATGGAAAGTAAAAAGCTTTAAAACTCATGATTCTTGACAGAAGTAATGCTTGAGCATCCTGCCATTGACAGGACCTCCAAGAAGTTCAGTTACATTCACTTCCATCTAAAAATAAGTATTGTTACCAACAGTAGAATAAATGAGATAAGGGCATAGCCATAAGTTATCAAATTTTCCATGTTTTCCCTTATCTTCTCTACTGGAATTCCACTTCAAAACTTTGTCACCAATGCTGAAATCACTGACCTTTGTCCTTTTATCAAACAACTTCTTGATGTTTTCTTGCTTGTGTAGTGCTCTGTTGTAGACTTTCTCCCTGGTTTGTTGAAGATGTATAGTCTGATGTATTCTCCTCGTCATATCATTTTCTTCAAACTGTACTTCTTGGATCAGCTTCATGACTGGCACTCCTAGACTGGTTGGAAAAATTGCATCTACTCCATAAACTAGCTGGTAGGGAGACATTCCAATTGATTTTTTAAGTGTTAATCTGTCAGCCCATAGTGCATGTACTAGCTTTGTGTGCCATGATTTCTTATTGTCTTCTAGCAAATTTTTGATTATGTTCACCAAACTTTTGTTTGAGGATTCTGCCAACCCATTACCTTGAGATTAATAAGCAGTAGAATGGCCCAATGTAGTATGATATTTATGACAAAATTCAACCATCTTTTTGGATCCAAATGCAGCAGCATTGTCAGTGATAATTTTCCTAGGACAGCCAAATCTAGACAAGATATTATTTTCAAGGAATTTTATGATGACAGGGTCGGTGGCTTGCCTAGAAGGGATGGCTTCTATCCATTTGGTAAAATAGTCTGTTGTAGTGAGGATCCATCTATGTTGGGTAGATGAGGCTGGATGGATTTCCCCAATGAAGTCTAGACCCCACTGCTGAAAAGGAGCTTCAACAGTGATTGGATGCAGAGGTAAAGGAAGCAGTTTTATTTTACTTTCAAAGAATTGGCATTTGTGACAGGCAATAATCATCTTATGGACATCTTGAAATGGGGTGGGCCAATAGTAACCAGCTCTAATGATTTTATTGGCATTTGTCTTCCAATAGAGGTGGCCTCCACATTCTCCTTCATGAAACTCATGCTTGATCTTATCTGCATCATTCTTAGGCAAACATTTAAGCAATAATCCACTAGTATTTTTCCAATATAGACATTTATCCAAAATGCAGTAATTAACAACTTTCAACTTTAAAAATCTTGCCTTCGTTTTAGACAAATCAGGAGGAACATTCAGAGCATACCAAGATGAAAACAGAAAATGATCTTCAACAATGGGAGTTGGCAACTCCTCCTGTTCATCTAATGCATTTAACATGTTTATATCAAGAGCTTCAAAATTAGACTCATCCATTAATCTTGCTAGTCCTTGGCCTTTTATGAGCTTAGTGGGCTTGATTTTTAAATCATATTCAACTATCACAACAATCCACTTTCCTCTTTTTCCATCTGGATCTTGGGTTAAAATGTCTTTTATAATTGAATTTGGCACAAATGCAATTATGTGGGAATGTAAAATGTAAACTCTGAAGTCTTTTAAGGCTTTGACTAAGGCAAAGGCTTGTTTTTCCATGATATTTTACTTCAGAGGTGCATCTCTTAATGCCTTAGTAAAGAATGCAATTGGCTTCTCTTTTCCCTTCAAGTTTTTTTGTAATAGGATAACAGCTACTATGTGTCCTGATGCAAATGAAAAAATTAAGAAATCCTTTGTAAAATCAGGAATAATGAGAACTGGTGTTTTGGTTAATACTTGTTTTACCAATTCAAATGATTTTTTTTCTTACAAGGTCCATTTAAATCCTTCTTCTCTTTTAAGCATATTGGTCATGTCTCTAAGGAGTTTGTCTAGATTGGGTATGAACCTTCTCAAGAAATTAATCTTCCCAATGAAAGATTGAAGTTCCTTGTTGTTTCTAGGATGGTTGATTTGCAATATACCCTCAATCCTCTTTGGGTCTATTTTTATCCCTTCTTCTGATATGATGTGTCCAAGTAGTTTGCCTTCTTGGAGACTAAACATTATTTTGTTTGGATTTAAAGATAACCCATATTTTGTGCATTTCTCAAAGAATTTTCTCAAGTGTTTCAGGTGTTCTTCATCTGTTTTGGAAAAAACAATGATGTCATCAAAATAAATAATGATGAAGGATCATAATTCTTCTGAGAATGTAATATCCATGGCTCTCTAAAATGTAGCACCAGCATTCATTAAACCAAAGGGAATTTTCACATACATGAAAGTACCCCAAGGTGTAGTAAAAGATGTTTTGAGTTGATCATCAGGATGTACCATAATTTGATTGTAACCTGAGAAGCCATCTAGCAAAGAAATTCTTCTAGAACCAACTACCTTTATGTGATCCATTTTGGGTAAAGGGTAGCTGTCTTTTAATGAGGCTCTGTTCAAGTTCCTGGAATCAATACAAAGCCTTATTTCTCCTGTTTTCTTCCTCACTGACACAATATTAGATACCCAATATGAATATCTAACAGGAACTATAATTCCAGCATCATACATTTTCTTGATTTCTTTTTCTACCAAAGGTAATTGGACAGGGTTTATTCTGCACAATTTTTGTTTAAAAGGTTTATGGTTTTCCTTAAGGGGTATCTTATGCTGAATTATCTTTGTGTCATATGATTTTAGATCCTCATAACTCCATGCAAATACATCAGAAAATTCCTTAAAGAGCTCAATGTATTTCAGTTTAATGGGAGCTAGCAAGGTTTTAGACAGTTTAATCATTTTTGGCTTTTTTTCACTGCCTATGTTACATTCTTCTACTTCAGTTTTAACAAGTTCCAGTTTTGGTTTTTTGGCAACATCATTGAAATCAAACAACTCTTCTAGTGGGACCAGTCCTTTTGGCAAGCTTTGAGTGCTAGATTGCAGCATTTATAAGTCTTCTTTTTCTAAATTTGCACTAATTTTTGTTGAATGTTAAAGCTTATTAGATAACATATTTATATCAACAATCTTTGGAGACTTTACTTCTTCATAAAGTGGGTTTTCTTCAATAGGACAATCATTTTCATAATCTGAATCTGAACTTGGTGACTTAAATTCATTTCTGGACTGTAGGAAGTCTTCTATTTGTTTATCTCCCTCAAATACTTGCTAGTATTTTTTATTGTCTGGGACAACTGGTCTAAATTTGACTTGGGTGGTGCATTTCTTGGTTTCATAAGGTGTTAGACAAGTTCTAGCAGCAAAGGCTAAACCATTGGCAAGGAAATTTTGGTTTCTTGGGACAAAGATAAGTTGGAATTCATCAAATGTTTTTAATAAGTCTATGACATCATTTCTATAGGCTCTAAGTTTGGGGTGCTTAGCACTATATTCCCCATTCACTTGCCTAATAATCAACTCTGAATCCCGATGAACTTTTATCCTTCTGGCTCCTAATTTTTTCAATAAATTCAGGCCTAGAAGGAGTGCCTCATATTCAACTATGTTATTTGTGCATGGAATGTTCAATTTGTATGATTTTCCTTCAGCATGATTGTTCATTGTATTATGAAGCCACACTCTTGCACCTGCACCATTCTTACTGTGAGAACCATCAAAACTCATACTCCAAAGAGGACTAGTTTCAGGTTTAATTGTTTGACTACTACCCTCTTTATCTTGTGTGCCTTTAGATTGTTCTTGTAAGCCAGTACTATGTTGAATTTGGTTTAGCTCCTCATGTTCTTCATTATGTTGAGGATTTTTCTCTTGACCCTCAAGGTTGACAATCAATGGATGACTATTTTGTAGCCCTAGACCTGTGATTAGTTTGCTGTGATTTTCTGATTTGGCAAACTGTCTTGATACCTTTGTCTTGTCTTCCTCCTTTTCCGTGTCTGCCACTATGTTACAGCGAGGGGTGGCCACTAAATCAGTTAATGTTTCTTGTTCATTAAATGTTTCATGATTGAAAAGAATAAATGAGTCAAGGCCTGTATGCACAAAATAAAGAGGAGAGTTTTCCGGTCTCTCTTGGCTACTGACCATGTATTGCATGTGAGATTCCATATAAATTCTTCTAGTTTTATTAAAAACAGGGATGGTAGCATATGTCATATCCATTTGCATTGTTCCTTGTAACTTAGCTCCCCATGATCTTGAAAACAACATACCATATTTGGGGGGTACATCAACCACTACAATATCCATCACTAAACACTTGGCTGAAATTTGAGCTAAGTTCACACAAAGGTCTTTGATCAAACCTAAACATTTCACTCTACTAGAGTCAAAGGAATATAGATCTTTGTATGGTCTGGTGATTTCAAGGCCTAGACTCTCCATCACTACTTTGGGCATTAGGTTATGAGAAGCCCATGCATAGCATTGTGTAAAATTTTGTCATGAATTTTCAAACTAACATAAAATGGAGGAACTGGGCCTTCTTGGTATCTTCCCTCAATCTTAGGACCAAATAAGAGCTCAGGTTGGTCATCATTGAGGTTTACAGTGTCATTATTTTCTGCTATGTTGAAATATTTCAAAATTTGTGATCTATAGACATCTTGGGTGACTAATTCAGTGAGGGGAACAGAGATTTTAATCTTGGCAATTTCCTGTTCCAAACTAAAAGGCAGCTGATTTTTTACAATGTTTGTTTCAGCCTTGTTAATCACCACTTTATCAACAAAATCAGCTTGCTGATTTCATCTATTTATATTTGTTAAAATTGTTTTAATAGGAGCACTAGCTGAAGTACTAATGCTGCTAAGGTCTGCACTCTATTTTTCATTCATTTGAGTGCCTTTATCTTTGTTTTGATCATAATTTACAGCCATTGTTTTGTCTTTTTGTTTAATGTTTTTGGGTTTGCTCACAAAGCTGTTTTTTATAGAAGTGTCAGAGGTTTTGTTCTTGGGAGCTTCCTGATTCTTTGTACTCCTAAGGTCATATTCTTTTGGGGTTTCTATGATGACATTTTCCAGCTTTTGATAATAATGTTCATCCTCTGTTCTATTATCATCATAGGGTGTGTATAGAACTTGCTTTCTATTAATATGAACATCAAAGTGGTCACTACTTACTCCCAACATGTTTATGTCATCTTCCTCTGTTTGTTCAATTGTTTCTTCAACCTCACTTACATAGTTTTCTTGGAAAGGAGGTCTGATCTGCTGATCATCCTCTCTTTTTCTATTTTGAGGTTGATTTCTCCTAATGTTCTGATTTTGATTTTGAGATTTATTTCTGTTTTGGGGAGATGATTGGCTTTCTCTAGCTTGTGTTCTCTCAAGTATGCTCATCTTTCTCATCATCTCTTCCATCATCCTTTCCATTTTCGAGCTAGATGTATAAGGTGAAAATCATTCTTCCCTAAATGATACTTTCTTTTCATTCCTCATCCTTGCTCTTTTCTCAATCAGATTTACTTCCATAGCAAGAGCTCCCTTCTGCATGTCTTCCAAGGTTAAGGGATCTCTTTCTCTTAGTTGATATGCCATTTCAGGATCAAATCCTTCAAGAAATTTGGCCAAGGCTAAACCTTTTGGAGGTTTCAATTCTGGGGGTAGTGCATTATAAACACTATTGAATCTAGTGCAATAATTTTGAACACTTTCCCCAGGGTTTCTTTGGAGGTTGTTGTAATCTGAAAGTATTTGGAGAGGATTTTTTCTAACTTCCCATTTGTTCAAAAATAACTAGTGGAGGGCTTGGAAGTCATTAATACTATTAGGGGTTAAGATTTTGAAGCATTTTCTTTCTTCTCCCCCTAAACTTTGAGCAAACAATCTGAGTTTAAAAATTTCATCATCAATCTCATTCCTATCAAAATAGTCATTCATCTTGTCCACATGTTGTGATGCAGTAGTAGCACCACTGACATCATAAAATGGTATCTTGGACTAATAGTCCTGTGACAGATTGACTAAAGGCAAAGGAAGGACTAGAGGAACATACCATGTTGCCATGATAGGAAGTTGTGGAAAAAGTGGGGGGTGTACAGGTGGAGGATGTAAGATGGAAGGGGGTTGATGGAATGGTGTGGTTTGAACGGTGGTGTGTGAAGAACATATGTGGATGGAATAGAAAGAGATTGTTGAGCATATCTAGGATGAGAGAAACCAAAATTATGAAGGAAATCAAATCAAGTGGAGTAGTTTCTCTGCTACCAGGATGTTCACCTTTATCTTGGGATGAAGGTGGAGACTAAAACACTATCTGATCTATATCATCAAGTGACCTAGTTCTGAATTGGTTTCTTAAGTCAACTTGTGAATCTTGCAGAGCTGTAAGGTTTTCAAGAAAGGAATTAGCTCTAACAATTGGTCTGACAATAGTTGGATTTTTAACTTTAGGAGATTTCCTAAGAATTCTTTCAGGATTATCAATTATCTCAGAAGGATTTGGGTCGGGATGGCTCCTAGTATGAATTATTTTTGAAGCCACAATGTTGTGTTTTAGACCCACTATTTAGAAAATTTTAGCCAAATATGACAATATTTAAGAGGAAAACTAGTCTATTGACAAAGAAAACTTAATCCTTAAAGTTTCTTTACTGAGTTTAAATGATGTTATGATAAGGGGCTTTCCAGTGGAGTCTTTGGAAAACCAAGGAAAATCAGCAGGCCTACTGATCTTCAGTGGAGTCACCAGGTGAAGGATTTTTAATTGATTTTAGGGCTTCAAATTTTTTCACCATCAACAATCAAAACCACTCTAGGCAGACACTTGGTTCATTTGTTAAAAATGGGATTATCTGAGTTGTGAAGTTATCCATTACTTCAGAAATTCCCTAGTATGGTCACCAGAAATGTTAGGCCTCTGTAATTTCTGGCTAGGTATGAAACAACACTTAATCCATTGGGCTATGGAGTCACAAAAGGTTTTAATTGTGCAACACTTTCAAGAGTGGTCCAAGGGGCAAGTCATCTATATCAAAATATCCTTTAGATTAAATGATGGAGTGGAACATTAAAAGTGTTGAGAAAGTGGAAAAAACCAATAATTTCAACAAGGATTTGTCAACTTTCCATACAAGAAAATCCTTTTTAAGCAATTGTTTGAAACCAACCAAAGGACATGGCTAACCATAGACTTCTTTGGACAAGCTTGTATTAAAGTTAACTTATCAGACAACAATCTAGTAATCTCACTAGACTACTTTCAAAAGGGATGAAAATAGATAAGAAAACAAAGTGCAGCTTAAGATCAGGTCAAATGTATTACAATCATGGTCTGCTTTAGCATACTCTTAGGGAAAATTTCAAACAATCTTTGGAGAAAGAACTAGAAGACAGGGCAAACCATAAACTTTTCTACTTTAACTCTACTTAGCATGTAATGAAAATATCATTCAAGAACTTCCTTTCAAGTTTTGCACATCAAGATATGGACTAACCAACATTCCTTGATAATGTTTACACTTAATTTAAGTCATTCCCAAATATCACAATTAGCAGAAAACATATAGATAAAGCTTATTAGTGAGAGTAGGGTACTTTTAACAGTAAATCCTAGCTCTATGCTTGCTCCTCTTTATCAGAGAAAAGTGAAAAAAATGGCATACATGAAAGGAAAAAAAATACCAGTAAGAGGTACTTCACCAATGATATAGACCAGGATCCCATGAATCAGCTTGTATATTGATGTCAATCTAGTTACATACTTCAAGTCCAATGTTTCAGTATAGCAACAACTTTTCTTCTCAGCCTAACTTCTTTGATTACATACAGAGCTTCATCAACTTCTGAAAACTATTTACATATAGAGAGTTTCTAGCAACAAGTATTACATCAACAGTCCAACAACCAACCCTTTAAAATGTGCTCCTCAAGGATATTTTATAAGAAAATGAGGAGGTGGAAGAGTTCTAGGGTAGATATCATTAATTCCATACTAAATGAAACTCCTAGCTTTGAAAACAATGCAAGGCATAAGGCAAGAAAGCATTCAATTTACAACTCTGTTTCATTAACTCTGTTTTCTACTTTTTAGGCTTTGTGGGTGAAAAGATTGAATTTAAGGCTCTTTTTATCTTTTACAATAACTTTACTGACAGCTTAAAATATGTTCTTTTGTTTGTAATAACTGTCAGCTGCCTTTAGTCTTAATGTTTCCTGACTGAGATTTGATCTGGGTATTCCTTTGAGGCAGAGCGGTTACAAGTGGAATTTTTGGTAGGCTGAGGATTCAATTAGCCCCTGTGATATGGAATTCGAGGCTTTTCTGGAGATCTTCATTTGTGGATTAGGCCTTTAATATTGTATTTGTGCCTTGATCCTTTAAGCTTTGATTAACATCTTTAATCTTCTGTATTTGCTTTGATCTTCGTCTTCAGGTCTTCATTATTTAAAACTGTCGTAATCTCTTTAACCTGTGGATTAAAAACCCTGATCTTCGAGCTTAGGCATAAATCCCTTTATCATTAATTTCTTCATTCTGATACACTTTACTGCTTTGTTTCACTGGCACAGGTGGTTTTCTGTCAGTTGGAGGGTTTCATCTAAGATCAGGGGTCGCGATCCACTGATAACCCAAATTTGGAAACCCACTGGTTCCCTCCTTTGTTGATTTAAGCCACAAAATTGTCATTCTGGACTGAACTGGTCACTTGTCTGTGACTGCAGAAATACATAGAGCCACACCATCAAACCCTGCAAAACACAAAAACTAATTATAAAAACCATACGAATTGTGGTAAAACTGTGTTGGAGGGTTTATGGAGGCGGTCTGAAGTGGTGAGGATGGACAAATGCAGCGGTAGAAGGGAAAAACCCTTGGCAGAGGCGAAACGGGTTTCGAATTTTGAATTTGGCGCGAATTGGGGAAGAAGCGGTTTCGGGAAAACCATATGTGTTTTTCACGCAGCATTTTGGGGGGGGGGGGGGGTAAGTGGTATTAAATTTTGGAACGCGATTCCATTCATCGCTTGACATGTGGATTTCCAAAACAGCTTTTATCGCGCGGAAGTAGCGCACTGTGGAGCGGGGAAAAAAATTACGCAATATGGATCGCTGGCCGTCGGATGATTAGTGGCGGATCAGACGGTGCAGTTCAAGCGTGATGGATGAAATATGCACGGGTTGAAAGATAGGTGGGGTCTACAACGACGTCAGTTGCTTTTTCATGTAGTGGATGGGTGTTTGAGTTATCGGGTTAAGTCCCAACCATAGGATCTCAAGAGTGAACGGCTGAGATCTAAAGATGAGGTGGAGAATTTTGAAAGGAGAAAGGGACGGGAGGAAAAAAGGAAAAGGAAGGGAGGCCCGATGGCCGTTGATCTATGTAGATCAACGGTCCATATTCATTTTGAACCACAATGTCGGGAAATGGAAAAATAGAAGAAGGCAAGGTTTTTTTGAAGGGGATTTTATGTATTTAAGTGCCCAATTGTGGGGCTAAGGTTATATGAGGAAAAAGGCTTAAAGGAAATAAGCCCTCAGGGGCATAAGACCTATATAGTGCAAAAGAGTGATTTTTAGGCCAAAAAAAAGGTTTTTGAGGCCAAGTAAGGGTTTCGATAGGTTAGAGGAGGGATTTTTTAAACCAAATAGAGGGAAATATAAGGTTTAAAAGGGGTTTAGGATAATTCAGAGGTGTAAAATGAAGGTATTTTGAGGGTTTTTATGAAAGGGAAGAATGGGTGAAAATGGAATTTTTTATGAGTGAAAGGAGGAGTGAAATGATGGAAAATGGAGTTTTATAAGCAGTTTTCTCTTGGTGAAGAACTCACAATTTGGACAGGAATTGTTTCTTGAAGGCTAAAAAAGATTTAGCCACCATTTGATATGACAAATTTTTATAGGTGGCTAACACATTTATTTGTTTATTATTTCTAAATAAAGGTATTTAACCAATTTAAATACCTTTTCCCTGCAAAAAAATATAATAAAATATTCCTTTTTGTTAAGCAGGTAAATCCTCTCTATGGACAGAGATGATCCCTCTAGCCCTAGAGTGGGTATAGAAACAAAGAAACGTGCTAAATTATACATTCCTAATTACAGAATGAATGAGGAGATGACAGATCGACCTACCTGGAATCTAGTACTGTTGTTGCAGCTGTAGTAGTGGTGACCTCTCGCTCCTGCCTTGGCAAGTCACAATCTGTCTGCAGTCATGCTCGGATACCTGCACATAACACAGTAAATAAGAGAAGAATACAACATAATAATTCCATTCATAATTATTAACCTGTCAAAGAGGGATAAACATATTGCGTTAAAATGAACAACATAACACAAAATGGGAACCCAAACAATAGTCACGTATATATTGATAGAAGGAAGAGGTACAACCAATGCTTTGACGTCGCAGTCTCCTCCAGCGGGGTTCAGCCAAAGCGTGTCTCAGATACTCATTAAGGGATTCGAACAGGATGAGGGCATGGACTTGAGTTCTCTCAATGAAGTTTCTCCTTTTTCTATCTCTTCCACAACTCTTCAATCCTTCATGCTCAACTATTCAGCTGTTCAACTAGTCAGCTAGCTTATGCAAAGAGAGGTAGCTCACTTTTATAAAGGAAAAGGAGGAGGTTGGGATCCCTACAAAGGTGGGAGGGAGGCCTATCCTTTAGGAGGTTTTCATGGGAGGTGGAAACCATAAACTAAAGGAGGGAGTCTGTGGTTATTCAGTCCAACCACTCCCATTGACTCATCCTTGAAGTTGTTGAAGTGGAATATTCACCTTTATTTTTAACAAAACATTCCATAAAAAAATTGGGGCAAGTGTCTAACTGGGACAGAGTGCCAACTCGCTCGGGGCCCAGTGTTAATTTCTTCCATCGGTGCGGGGGTAGAACTAGCTACTCGTGCCAAGGAAAAAACAGAGGTTTTTGAAGCTCTACTCAGGAAATTGTTAACAGAAGGAATATTGCTCTCATGTAAAGGGATGCAATGATGGTATTTTCAAGTCATGACACTTCTTATTAGTCACAGAAATGACCCTCCAATGTGTGAGTTGGGGATTGTAGGGATAGTGACAAAATTTTGTCTAATAGATGCCCCCTAAAGCTTGACGTCTAAGGGAGAAGGAGCGGTGAAATGCTTTATGAGAACTCGTTCAAACCAAACACCACTATCGGAAAACTTGCAATTACAAATACAACTGATATCTCTGATACATGAACATGTGGTATGGGCACAGCCATCCATAATAGAGTACATAAAAAATGATATCCAAGGTATGGACGCAGTCATCCAGCAATAAGGATCAACAAATAGACTCAAGTATGGTCACAACCATCCAATCAAAAAAGTCATGTAATAAGTCATGATAATCCAAAAAAATCCACAGCTTGGATTTTATCAGACAAAACCCAAGCTGTTGTGCTCCATCTCGACTGGAACAAGTAAAATTTCAAGCATGAGAATATATGAGCTGAGGTCAAACATGCCAAGAAAATCTTCTGATTACCAGCCGATAATGAAAGTTGTTAACAAACGCGAGAGAAACCACCAATAATGGCGATGGCCCTCAATGTACAAAAGGTACAATCTATGGAATGTGAACAGTGATCTAACATCGAACATCCACAGAATCACTCGATCGAAGGCCAATGATGTGAACCTTGCGTCGAATGTGAAAAACTTGCCATTGGGGCATGCAGGCTCCAAGGTACCAAAAGGGATTCTCTAGATCAAACTATTGGATAATGAGCTGAAGTTGACAGGAAGTGACCTGGTCGAAGGAGGGCCATAATGTTTCCCACATCATCGACACGAGACAGAGGAACATGATGATAGTGAATCAGGACAAACAGAGAATCAGAGAAAGGTTGATAACTACAAAGGAAAACTTCTCTTGAACATATTAGTGACACGACACTGGATTTGGCAGTATTTGACATCAAGGTATCTAAGGTCATGATGACATAGCACAGAGTAAATGAGAGGTCAAAAGAGATTACCCAAACCCATGGAGGAAAAAATTATGAAATGAGATGTCCCCAACCTGACACGAATGCAGATAAGTGTCATGTTCAAGAACGACATACTGCCAACATAACTAGAACTAGGTTCCATTTTCCCCCACCATTTCTAGCGAGTACCCCAATTATTTTTTTAAAACAAGCTTGAAGGGGACAGCATATGCTTACAATGTAATTTTGTCCTTTGGAAAAATCCAACCTAATACATTTTACGAGCCTTAGGAAGGATTAACTCGGGTAACGTCATGGTGACGAAGTTCAATGTCATTAGAGTTTAACGAGTCTGACAAAGGGAGAACTTGGCATCTTTTCATGTTTAGAGAGTTTGAAAAGAAGGCAGAAAAGAAAAATCCAACATGGCCCTTTTCGTAAATAGTCTCTCAGATCCGAAAAGGTAGAAAACAATATCTAAAATAACCTCTTAGTCGCGATAGGCTAAGGTATTCCTTTTTTGTAAATAATCTATCCCAACCCAAAAAAGGGGTAAACGTATACTAAGGAGATATCGTTTTGCAGCCATTTACTAAGTTCAAAACGACAAGAATCTCGGAAATATTTTCAATTTTAGAGAGTCAGAAAAGAGCCGAAAGATGACTCCAGTAGTAAGTTTTTCGTGTTTTTACCGAGTTTGAAAAAGTATAAAATATAACTCGTTACTTCATCACCGTTGTACGAAAACTTATTGCTGCACAAGAGGAACATGTAAAACCCATTTCTCGAAAATAATATAACAAAATAATAATAAAATAAATTTTAAAACCTAATTAAGGTTGTGGAAAAGTTATAAAATGCCAAAAATGGTAAAAACTATTACTTTTCACTTTTTACCTCTTATGGAGCAATAGTTACCCATTTAGCACTGTGTTTTTGTAGCGACAATAGCGGACGATCCGATAGACTATTCTCGAATCCATCAATTCCAGGTAAGAGCTGGCACCTTTCCCTTCATTTTGAATCCTTTTTCATGCCTGCAACCCTCAAGTTTGATTTTTGGGAGAGAAAATTGGAAAATTTAGGGCATGGCGGTCGGCGCGAGTTTTGGGCACAGACTCACACCAATCGCAATTTTTTCTTAACTAGGACGCGCCGACTGGCGCGACTATTTGAGAAACAGTCATGCCAATGGCGCAAACCATTTTCATGTTTAAAAAGCTAGTTAATAGACCAAATTTTCACAAATTTAATTGTTTTAATTAGGCTAACAATGTCCATGTAACAATATTTGCAGGTATAAAGTGGAAAAATGGTAATAGAATGGAAATAAAAGGAACATAGTGACGAAGACGAGCTTGCCATGGGAAATGAGAGAGTCATGGAAGCTCTTAGAGATTGTGGACTGAAAAAATTCTTCCTACCACCATGTCTCTAAGCTCAACCAGAGCTACTCCAGTATTTGATCAGCATATGGGATGAAAATCAAGAAAAGTTCATCCTTCGAGATTAGGAACTTGAGATTAACGTCTCTGATGTCTATTTCATAATAGGATTATCATAGAGGGGAGCAGTACCAATCCTAACCGGCACCCAGCCTTGCATGGATAACATGTCCATGTTGATTAAAAGGGTATGTCTAGGGGCATGAAAGGGATCAAGAAGTGGGAAAGTTGATATTGAGACCATCCAAAACTTGACACTAAAAATAGTGCTACATACCATCACATGAGGTGCAGGATCGCAAGCACCGAATGAAGCAACACAGACACAGTTGCTTCTTGCTGTGGACTGCTTGACACCGACCATCTACAACTGGGCAGAGGCCGTGACAATAAACATGGAATTCCAGCTAACAAAATGTAAGAAGGCCAAATTGAAAAAATTTGGTTATGGATCTATCCTAGTATCATTCTTCTTGGAATGAATATCGATCTTCCAATGGCAAGAGGTCATAGTCCCGACACCACCAATGAGAGAACCACAGATGGTCCGATGGGCAGCCCTAATGCCAAGGGTAGAGGGTGGTCAACAGATGTCCTGGAGACCGGAATTATTTGATTGGCTTCACCAACAATTGATTGTCATGGAGGACTGACCCTACTTTGGTACAGACTTTACTGATGATCTGGACCTCCCACTCTCAGCGAGAGGGGATTGGGATGAATATTTGGGTAAGCCTCATTTTTAATTTTCATGAGTATTATGATTTTTTTATTTTTTTTACTTATGTATGTTCTGATACTAAATCCATGTGTTTGCAGATGTTGGCCCAGAGAGACCTATAGGTATGTCACCAATAGTGAGATGAATCCCTCGTGATTTCGACCCTCAAGGTGAGGGCAACGAGGAAGACGATATCGTGCGCAATATGGAGGGAATCACATGTGGAGTCCCGGACTATGCATGATTTCACAATGTTCCTCGTGCCTACCAGAGGCATACCGTAGGGGTGCCTAGCCAAATTCATCGCTTTCTGAGGTAGCTTGTACAGGAAGTGACATGCTACCATGAGCATCATGCTGATTAGACACCTAGTTTTTTTACCTGCATATGTCGGGAGACATGGTGTCTCAAGATGTAATAGAAACACACATATTTTTTGAAACTATGATGCATACTAATGCAAAAATTCGATATATATATGTATATATATATATATATATATATATATATATATATATATATATATATATATATATGTATGTGTATGTATATATATATATATATATATATATATATATATATATATGTATATATGTATATATATGTATATATATATATTTTCCTACATGGATCTTTTACATATGATGATGTTTTTAAAAATTATAAAAATGCCTAATACAATGTTAGCTAATGTATCAGTTAAATAATCTGCATAATAAGTAACGACCCAAAAGACAGGAAAACATTCACAAAGCTCATAAAACCAAAAGATTTCATTTTTACGCAAGCTCGAAACCAAAATTAAAATATGCTTGAGTTTGGTTTCATTTTTACACAATCTTGAAACAAAGGTAAACTATGCTTGAAAGAAGGGCACGGGAATGACCCCAACATGGTGACTCAATTCTAGGTATATGCCCCCCAACCTTTATTCCAACTGTAATGAATGAAAAGCATATGGAGTAAAGGTTCAAATTACGAGATCAGAGAAAGACTCGACTGGAACCTTACAAGATTGGATCAAAGACTCGAATTGAACAAAAACATGTTTCATTGTTTTAACGAGGTTGAAACATTAAAATAACTGTCAACAGTACCTAATTCATTTTTTAACGAGGTTGACGTAGAAAATGAACTATCCTCGACAGGCATTGTTTCATTTTTTAAGGATCTTGACACAAGAAAACGAACTGTTCTCCCATGAACTTTACCATAATGAATAAGAGATCATAGTTTCCAAGAAGTTCGCATCTGATGGGAGAAAAATGTCCTAGAAATCAGGACCCAATGCCCCCAGCACACAGTGCGCAATGGAATCATCATTGAATGCGGGCACAGGGTAGGTAGCCACATAATTAACCCGTGGCGGGGAAGATACAACCGGTGGATAAAGATCCGGAAGGGACAATGGTGGGCCAGCAATGACATCATTACCAAAGAATGAAAGTTGATCAATGGTCACGATCTATCCTTCATGTGGAAAAAAAATCACAGGAAAGAGTGAAGAGACTAGTGCTCCCATGACACAAGCATAGTCACGCCCCAACAGTAAATTCAAATCCAAGGGGCCTGGAACAACCATCATGTCTATATAGATGGTTTTTCCTCCCAAAGTGTTAGAAAACTTTGGAAGGATTGGTAACGATTGACTTGTTATTCTGTTAAATTCCAACAGATCCTGTGTGACAGGCACAAGCGGTGGAGAACCAAAAGCTTGCCAAGTAGTTGAAGAAAAAATACTAATAGATGCACCTTCATTTATAATTGTGCTAGGTACGAGCATATCAAAGGCCTGTACCGTGATCTCAAAAGGCACATAAGAAGGAAGGCGGTATCCCACAAATCGACTCCAATCGAAGGAAGCGACCAAACAACTTGGAGGGGGTACCATCAAACTGATATGGTCATCCCCTGGTGTTATGGGAGCAATAGAGGATCCTCCGGGACCTCCATCATGGGAGAAAGAGGAGTATTCTCTAAGACATCCATCATGGGAGTAGGAGGAGCAAATCCTTGAAACACAGGAGAATATTTCTCCAAGTCCAAGGAATCTGAAGAAACAAGAATAATTTGAGGATTATGTGAGCCACTCTCAAAGGAAAGGGCCTGATGAACCATAGGTGAGACCAGATTGACGAATTCCACGACCAATGGTTGGTTGGGAATGGATTCGTGAATTTCCATTTCCGGAGGAATGGGATCAACCAAGGATGATGCTTGACCGATCGCGGAATCAACTAGCGGAGGACTCAAAGAAAGATTCCAGTAACCAGCCAAAAGGTAGGGTGTAGAAATAGTAGGGTTGCCCAACACTATCGTGGCCTCATCCATGTACGGACAAAGGTGAATGGGATGATGCCCTTCACACAACTTACAGAGATTGGTAAGCTTACCCTGTTACTTACAAGTCTTATTAGTACTAGTCGAAGATGTGCCACCAATATGACTTCCATAAATCAAAGGCAACGGAGGATGGCCACTGGACCATGCTTCAAGTACCTTGGGAATTCCAAGGCAGTCTCGAAGAAGATGGTCTCCTTTTCACAACAAGCAAGGAAATTTGACTTTTTCGTGGAAGGTGGGATGCTTTATCAGTGGAAGGTGTTTGAGTCACAATAGCTATAGAGTTAGCCTCTCTATTATCTGACTTCTTCTTCTTCGTCTTCTTAGCCACATGGTTACTAGAATCTATAATTTCACCAGGTGAAGTAGAAGAGGAGGATGAAGAAACAGGCGAAGAAGGGGAGAGATCCACCTTAGAATCAACATGATGTTGTCTAGGTGGAGGGGGTGATTGTACAGCGGAAGGAAAATTTGAGACCACAGAGGCCGAGAATAACCAAACAGGAAACCCAATGGTTAACCCCGACAAGGACAAAGTTTCCATATAAGGAGCACCAACATTCCCGAAAGCAGGAAAAATACTAGGATTCCCTTCGAAGGGGATTCCTTAGTTGGTAAACTCCGGAAAATTTTCCATTGGAAACAACCATAAAACAAAATGCTAAGGAAGAGGGTGTACGAGGTTTTTGTGAACTGCCATATACACCTTGGTGATCAAATGAAAAAGAAATGACCAAGGACTTAACATACGTGCAGGTAGTCTCCCCGAATTCTGTGTTCGGTGTATTACAGTTATAAGGTGACAAACTCGGCTTCCTATGGATAAAAGGATTAAAACCTAGAGGGGTCTCCCTTTATATATGTTATCACCATAAAAAATTTCTAAACTCTGAAATTTTACCTTTGTTTTATTCATGGTGTCAAATAGGTCTTGAGTCATTTCATTTTTAAAAAAAGGGTAAGTGATAGGTTTAAAGGTCTTAAAACTTAGTTTTCATTTCCAAATAAGTTCTTTAAGTCTCATTTCATGGTTATAAAGTCCCATCATTCATTTAGAAGTCATGTTTTCAACCTTCGAAAAAATTCTCTGCAATTAGCCACAAAACCGTAGTTTCGTATCACGGTCAGTTCAAAAACCCAATTTTGCGCTACGAAAGCACTGCTACTTTCATAGTGCATATCGCCAAATTTTCACTAAGTGCGCTACGAAAGCACGGATTCGTAGGAGGGTCATGTCAAAGCATAAAATCTATCAGAATCCGTTAAGTTTTCATACAAAGACATCATCATGAGTCAGTTAGGGGTCATTTCCAAAACGTGTAACCATTCATACTCATCGTTGAAATCATATAGGTGTCATTTATGAAAATAAATTTCAAATTTGAAGGGTTGATATGCGTTACTTAATCCAATTTTCATAAGAAATAGTGAAACATACCTGTTTCAAGTTTTTAGCTTATGGTTATCTTACACCAAAACTATTCTTATATACCATAAAGTGAGGCTGATTACTTTTCATCAAGAGAGGCTGATCATCAAATTTTGAAGGAAACAGAAAGAAATTTCTAAAGACAAGACTGACAGAGGAGAAAAAGAATCACAGGCCAGGGCATTGCTTGAGGTCAGAACCTGAAAGCACAGGAGCTCTAGTTAAAGACAAAAAAGTGTTAGAGGCTTTCAGAAAAGCAGGATTTTTGAATTTTTGTGAAAATATGAAAGGAGGACATAGTTAGGTAACAAAATAATTTGCTTTGCATTTCAGTGGTTCGAATAAAAAGATTGGAATCTTGAATTTTTCAGTGACTCCTGAGACTATAGCCTTAATAACTGAGATACCTAGAGGACAGGAAACATGGTTTAAGGGTTTCAGATTAGACATGGAGCCATGCAAGATTTTTTTAAAGCCAGAATTTACAGAGATGGATTTAAATAATGCAATTCCCAAAGGATGCATTAAAGATAGCTATGCTAATTTATTCTTCAATATCGAGACGTATTTCATATGCGAGGGCAGGTACCATAAAGTTTATTCCTATCATTTAAAACTTCTATTACACTTTACAAGTATGATATCTTTAGACTTGCCATTTTTCCTGTATAGAAGCATTACTAAGATGGCAGATCAGGTTCAAGTGAAATACGAAGGGTGTGAAACATCTCTGTTTCACCATGTTTTAATCAAACTGATGGTCTTGAATGAACTCCAAAAGATTAATAGATATTGGTCATCTTTTCTATTTTTATGTGGATTTGGAGTAGAAGCTCAAACTCCAATAAAAAATCCTAAGGCAAAAGAATCTTTACCAATAGAATCTAGCAAACTTGTAGTTGTAAGTAAAAAAATATTTGTGAAATTGAAGCCTTGAAAACAGGTAAAACAATAGGTATAAAAGATACCAATTGTCATTGCAGAAACTCCTCCACTTGCAAAACAAAGGTTGCAAGAAACTAAAGAAACTACACATAAAGAGACAACTAGTAAACAAATTCTACAGAGACTGACTAGAAGTCAAGCTGCAATGTAAAAGGAAAAACAATGCTTTCATAAACAAGTGACAGTCCATGTTTGAAAGGGAACATAAATGATATTTTGCAAGCAATAAACATAGAAGAGTCTCCTTTAGTACAAGTTGACTTCATAGGAATTGATCAAGGTAAACAAAAAAAGATGAAGTCGTCTAAGAAGCTTGAGTTCAAAGATGAAGATGCAGCATTTGTCTTCAACGCTAGGAAGCCTTCAACTAGATAGTCAAAGAGAATACAAGAGCTTAATGCTAAGGTGGAGAATGAAGCACCCACTTTTTATGAAGAAATAGTGGATATTTCTTCACCTATATCAAAAAATTCCAAAAAAAAAGTATTCTCAACACATACAGCAAAAATCAGTTATGAAGAGATGAAGGAAAAATTAAAAGCAGCCAATCGTGAAATTTATAGGTTAAAGAAAAGAGCTAGAAATCATGCCATTGAAAAACAAAGTTTCAAGCGAATGAAAGCTCTTTGGGAAGGTGGAAAAGTCTCTAGACCTGAAATACCTAGCAGTGAAGAACAATTTTTCACTTGGACTGTACCAGGCATAAAAGAAGAAAAATTTGTGATAGTTATGAATACTCATTTGAGGGCCAACAACAGGAGGTTAAGAAGAAAGGTTGAAGACTTATAGATTCAACCAACAAGATCTCAATAAAAGTCAAAGGAACAGTGAAACAGAGTAATGGAACAATGCAGAAAAATGATCAATTTGTAAGTCAATCTTTTATTAAGGTGAAGACAAATTTTGATCAAGATCATCTTTTTGAAGTTAAGTTACTATGTTTTTTGAGGTAATATCAGCCCTTATGAAGTTTAAAGTATCCCTAAATTACAAATTTTGAAGACTCTTTTGAAAATCATCTTGCAGAACAGTTTCGTAGCGCGCTACGAAACTGCTGAAGAAATCTTTTGCACATGTAAATATAAATTTTGGAGGGAAGTGTGATGATTTTTTGGTTTAAATTTGCTAGTGGAATCATGGATATATCACATGGAAGTTATAATGAAGAAAACAGGTGAAAATATGATTAAAAGGAAAGCTTTTATACCGAGCTACAAAATGCGCTACGAAAACAAGCCACTTTCATAGCGCAGGCTTATTCTCCACCCTTATACATCATTTCGGAGATGGTTTCTACACAGCTGGAAGATTAAAGGATTTATTGGAATATTTAACAAATATGACACATGTGAAACTGATCCATCAATGATCAAAGTGCTCAAAACTGACAATGAAATATTAATGTTGAAAAGTAGGAAACATGTTTCCTAATTTTTAGAACAATTTTTTCATCATCAGCAGGATCACATCAAGGTTGGAGACAACATCAAAGTTCAAACTTATGGGATTGCAGCTGGCAAAGGATGAATTAAAGACTAGATAAGGTTGTTAGAAGCATTTTTAGGAGTTTTAATCCTATTAGAATTAGGACTTTTCAAAGGCAGTATAGCTGTCATTTTGTAATTAATATCATGTTTAAGATTAGAAAAGGTGTCAAAGCATGGGAATTAAAATTCTATAGTGAAGGATCAAAGAATCCTATATTGTAAATGTTCTATATGGAGCATGAAGTCGAATTCTAAATGGTTGGGTATTTTCATTAGCAATAGACTGTGTTATTGTATGTCACTGTGTCTTTTTCAACTTAATACAAAGATTTGTTTTGACAACTCAAGATTCATAAGGAGTTTATGTTTATCGTTGTTCTATGGCCTTCTTTAAATATCTATTTGTAGTAGTATTTGTATGTGATACTTAGAATTCATTTGACAATGCTCTAACTTCTTTTACATGCAAATAGATAGTGTTTTTCATTGTGTGATTTTTTTATTCATTTACCTAAACTCCAAATGCCTTGACTTCCATGCTTAACAAATAGTGATGTTTTTTTTAAGATAATCTTGACTCCATGGCCCAATTAAAGTTTGATAATTTGTGATATAACCAGTTATACCATTTTATATTTTTATCTTAGAGTTAGCCATCTATCCATTAATCAAAAATCATAAACCTTTGAGAGAGCCCTCTCAGGTTGAGGAGGCTAAGCCTCAACCAAAATATTGGTCTAGAAGAGTTACAAAAAGTTTGCTTGATGAGCAGCCTACCAGGGTCTGATTTTGTGATAACAATATACTCGACGGTATGGGGAACACAAGTCCGTACAAGCGTTGTCTAAAGCCAACCAGCGAATGAAAACTACTAGGTTTTAAGACGTCGGAACACGTCTCTAGCCTAGACCACTAAAATTTTGCATTAGGTTTCAATGTTTCCTTAGGTTCATTGAATGAATTTTAAAGTTGATCTTGGATTATGTTTCAATTTCAAGGCCCTACCGAATTTGGATCTCAAATCTCCTAAATTCAAACTATATGCAAATGAACATCATTTTCAATTCAATGAATGCTAGCTATGGGAAGGATAGAGATCTTTAAAACAATAAAAAACAAGGAAAATATTCGAAGAAATCCTCTAATGCCTCTAATGCAATCAATTTGAAAATGAAACTCTTTCCTAGATTAACAAATGCTAGTTATGCAAAAGAGCGTTTCAATTTCGATGCAAAGAAAGAATTCAAAATATGTTTTTTTTAATCTTTTCGATGAAAAGATGTACCAAATGCACTAAATCACGAAAAATAAAAACAAATAGTAGCTTGAGTATTATGTAAGAATTGAAATCAAATAACTCAACCAAACGCAAAACAAACACAAGAGAACTCTCAAACTAATGTTGCAATCTTCCAAATCATAAGAATGTTTTCAAAAAAGACCCAAAACAAGCAATGTAATCTATTCTTGGAGCAGCTAGGAGAAGAATCAATCAAAACAACGAAATGATCATTCAATCAATGAAAACACTCAAAAGGATAAAAAACTCAGTGCAATCGAACCGAAAATGAGACTGACAATATTTTGGTTTTTAAGTTCCCGTGGTTATCATCTTCTGAAGAGCTTCCCAGATTATCCACAGTATCAAGAAACATTTGTTTATGCTTCAAATACCACCGGGGATCCATTCCATTGTCCTGAAGATGGATCCCCATTGGGATTCGAAACATTGACAAATGTTTCTTGATACTGTGGATAATCTAGGAAGATCTTCAGGAGACTGAAAATAATCAACAAGACTTTATTTCCAAGCAGAAGGCTCAGTGAAAAATGACACTTAGAAACCCTAAGGCCTTAATCTACACCAATAGGAAAATGGACAAATGACTGAGAAAAACGAGTCAATGATAATAAAAAACAGTCCCAAAAGCCTAATTACACCCAAAAATCACCCAGAGTCAAGCACAATTGACCAAAAAACTCATCAAGCAGGGTAAACCTAATTCTATAGGATTTGGCGCGACTGTGAGGCAATATTCAATGCCAAACAGGGGTTGGCACGACTGCACCAAAAGAAAATTGTGCCAAGCGACGTGACTGTTCAAAAAAAAATGTGCGAAGCCAGATAACTATAGAAAAAATCCAAATCCAATGAGCAGAGGTCAATCTTGACACTGTGGAGTTGAATAGGGGATGGCAAGCAAGCTGGAAAATCAAAGAAAGACAAACAAGCAAGCCAATGACCAAAATCGGCCCAAGAAGCTAAAATGACAAACTCATGCACATCCCTAGCGGAGTCGCAAATTTCTTAAGCAAGTAAATCCTCTCTGCGGATAGAGACGATCCCTTTAGCCCTAGAGTGGGTATAGAAACAAAGATACATGCTAAAGTATAAGTTCCTAATTACATAATGAATGAGGAGACAGTATATCGACCTACTTGGAATCCAGTACTGTTGTTGCAGCTGTAGTAGTGGTGATCTCTTTCTCCTGCCTTGGCAAGTCACAATCCTTCTGCAGTCATGCTCGAATACTTACACATAATACAGTAAACAAGAGAAGAATACAACATAATAATTCCATTCGTAATTATTAAGCATTCAAAGAGGGCTAAACATATTGCGTTAAAACGAACAACATAATGCAAAACGAGAACCCAAACAATAGTCACGTATATATTGATAGAAGGAAGAGGTACAACCATTTCTTTGACATCGCAGTCTCCTCCAGCAGGGTTCAGCTGAAGTGCATATCAGATACTTGTTAAGGGATTTGAAGGGGATGAGGGCATGGGCTTAAGTTCTCTCAACAAAGTTCCTCCTTGTTCTATCTCTTCCACAGCTCTTCAATCCTTCATGCTCAGTTGTTCAGCTGTTCAACTATTCAGCTAGCTTATGCAAAGAGAGATAGCTCCTTTTTATATAGGAAAAGGAGGAGGTTTGGATCCCTACAAAGGTGGGAGGGAGGCCTATCCTTTAGGAGGTTTTCATGGTAGGTGGAAATCATAAACTAAATGAGGGAGTCCATGGTTATTCAGTCCAACCACTCCCAACGATTCATCCTTGAAGTTGTTGAAGTGGAATATTGGCCTCTATTTTTAAAAAACATTCCATAAACAGCTCGGCGCGGGTGTCTAACTGGGATAGACTGCCAACTCACGCAAGGCCCAGTGTTAATTTCTTCCATTGACACAGGGGTAGAACTGGCTACTCGTGCCAAGGAAAAAACAAAGGTTTTTGAAGTTCTGCTCAGGGAATTTTCAACAGAAGGAATATTACTCTCACTTAAAGGGATGCAATGATGGTATTTTCAAGGTATGAAACTTCTTATTAGTCACAAAAATCACTCTCCAATGTGCGAGTTGGGGATTGTAGGGACAGTGAAAAAATGTTGTGTAACACTTTCTTGTTGAGAGGGAGTGTTGAAGTTTGCAATAAGAAATAGTGAAATTGGCATCCAAAAACAACATTCAACACCCATGATCCTAGTGACATTATGAAACTACACTAGGGTGGGGCCCACATAGGCTACTTTTAGGTGCATGTATATTTTTATTATTCCTTAATTTAGAATGAAATTCAACTATAATCTATTCTCAATGTGGACTTGAAATAGTTAACTGAAGTGGAAAATAAATTAGCTAAGTGAATTTCAAGTTAGAGGTTGGTTGGTGTTGGGTATGTGTTATATTCTTTCCACGACTAGCCCCACGCATTGTACGTTGTGCTAGGCCCAGCAAGGGGGTCACAAGGGGGGAGGCAGCCCCCAGTGTTGGGGTCCAGGGCAGTGCCTCGGCGAAAATTTGTTTGGTGTGTAGACCCACTCATAGGCGGACCCACCCATGTTTTGTGCATGATTTTGCACATGGTTTTGGGGTACGATGGTTTTTGGCCCCTGGTATTTTGTAGATCCGGTCAAGGGAAATATGGTTATGTTCTAATCCAAGGTTAATGGATTGGGGTTTATGTATCCTTCAGTATGTATATATATGTATTGTAACACTAAAAGGAATATAATGAGATATCAAGTTGGTCATCCCAATTTGGGATCTAGGGGAAAATATCTGTGTTTATCTATTTTATGTTTTATGCTCTTGCTATTATTTATTTTCTGTTATAAGATTAGTGTGTAGATAATTTATGTTTAGGGTTAAAACATACATTTGGTATCAGAGCTATTTCGGCTTCAAGGGGATGCCTTTGCTACTAAGGGTTTTTCGCTCGGGCCTGAGGTAGACCCTGTTCAGTGGGAGATCTGCGAGATCGATTCTTGCGGTGAAAGAAGATGGCGAGCGGCGGAAAGATAGAGATCGAGAAATTTAATGCTCATAGTTTTGAGTTATGGAAGCTCAAGATGGAGGATCTGCTGGTGGATAAAGATCAGTGATCGCGGTAGATCCGGGTACTAAACCAACGACAATGTCAGATGAAGACTGGAAGAAACTGGATCAGAAGGCTAAGAGCACAATACAGTTGTGTGTCTTAGATTCAGTATTGTTGAATATATCTGAGGAAGCTACGATGAAGAATTTGTGGGAAAAGCTTGGGACTTTGTACCAATCTAAGTCTTTGGTGAATAAGTTGTTCCTGTGGAAAAAGTTGTATAACCTGAGGATGAAGGATGGAGACTTGGTGACATAGCATCTGAACGCCTTCAATATTGTGGTAAGTCAGCTGTTATCTGTTGATATTAAAATATCAGATGAAGATAAGTGCATCAGTTTGTTTTTTTGTCTACCAGATTCGTGGGACAGTCTGGTTATTGCAATAGGTAGCAATACAACAACCTTGAATTTTGATGACATTTTCTCAGCCCTGTTGTCGAAGGAAATGAGATAGAGAAATATGGAGGGCCAGAATGGAGATGCCTTATCTGTACGAGGAAGGTCCCAAAATAGAAAAAATAATAAGGTTTTGAGTGGGAGATCCAAATCTAGAGGGAGATCTAAATCTTCTAGAAAGTTTGTAAAGGTATGCTGGAAATGCGGAAAGGAAGGGCACTACAAAAAGGACTGCAGATCTAAAGCTCCTGAGAAAGGAAAGGGATCTGATGATGCTCCTTCTGCAGAGACAAAAACCACCTTGGATGAAGGTGGGGATGTGTATTTGGCTTCTTCTTCAAATACACATGTAGATCATGAGTCATGGTTGATTGACTCAGGTGCATCCTTTCACTTCACTCCCCATAGGGAGTGGTTCTGCGAGTATGATAAATATGATGGTGGTGATGTCTTCCTAGGGGATGATAGGAAGGCCAGAATCGTCGGACGTGGAAAAGTCAAGCTAAAGCTGCAAGGTGGAAGGATTAGAACACTTCCTGGTGTTCTGCATATTCCTGCATTGGCCAGAAATCTGATTTCTGTAAGCAAGATGGATGATGCAGGTGTAAAAACAGTGTTCGAGAAAGATGCATGCAAGATGGTTCGGGGAGCACTGGTATTAATGCGGGGAGTTCGGACTGGAACTCTGTACAAGCTACAAGGTAGCACTGTTATTGATGGGTGTAACAGTTCTATGGTTCCTAAAAGTGGAGCGGAAAGCCTAGCTGTCTCTGGAGAAAATACCATGCTATGGCATCAAAGGCTTGGACATATTGGAGAGAAGGGCCTTCAGATACTGCACAGAAATGGTATGGTAGAAGGTATGTCTAATTGCTCTCTGGATTTCGATTTCTGTGAACATTGTGTATATGAGAAGCATAATCGAGTGAGTATTCCTTTTGGTGCTAAGAGGGCTAACAAAATATTAGAACTTGTGCACAGTGATGTGTTTGGACCTGTGTCAGTTCCATCACTGGGAAAGTCTGTGTACTATGTTTCATTCATAGATGACTTCTCAAGGAATACATGGACATATTTCTTGAGGAAGAAATCTGAAGCTTTTGACAGATTTAAAGAATTTAAGGCTCTGGTGGAAAACCAGACAGAGAAGAAGATAAAGGCGCTAAGGACAGATAATGGTGGGGAGTTCTGCAAGAAGGAATTTGAAGAGTTCTGTAAGAAGTGTGGTATAGCACGGTAGAAGACTACTCCATACACACCTCAGCAAAACGGAGTTGCAGAAAGAATGAACAGAACGCTGATGGAAAAGGCAAGAAGCATGCTCAGTGGTACCAGGTTAGGACAAGAATTCTGGGCAGAGGCAGTGGAGACTGCATGTTACTTAGTTAACAGATCACCTTCATCAGCGTTGGAGGATAAGACTCCACATGAGGTATGGACTGGTAAGAAACCCTCTCTTTCACATCTAAGGGTATTTGGATGTGATGCATATGTACATTTTCCAAAGGAGAAAAGGACCAAGTTGGATAATAAATCTGAAAGGTGCATCTTTATTGGGTATAAGGATGGTTTAAGGGGTTACAAGCTTTGGAACCCAGAAACAAGGAAGGTTGTGTACAGTCGAGATGTGGTGTTTAGAGAGGTGAAAGATGTTGTTACACATGAAGTCCTACCAAAGGAACCTGAGAAGATAGAGTTTGAGCTAAAGGAGGATGAATCAGACTCTACAACAGAAGAAGACTCAGAAGAGGAAGAGCCACAAACTCCAGCTGTGAGAAGATCAACTCGGGAAAGAAGGCAACCAGAAAGGTATAGTCCATCTGCTTTTTGTTCAGGTTTTGCCTTAACTATAACTGATGATGATCCCAGAACTGTCAGGGAGGTAGTAGATTCAGAGGATGGAAAACTCTGGAAGGAGGCCATGGTTGATGAGATGGCATCCTTGCACAAAAATGAGGCATGGGATCTGGTAGAGTTGTCGGCGGGAAGGAAGCCCATCGGGAGAAAATGGGTGTTTAAGAAGAAGATGAATGTAGAAGGCAAAGTGGAGAAACACAAAGCTCGGTTGGTAGCAAAAGGTTATTCCCAGGTGCTGGGAATTGATTTTGGTGATATTTTTTCTCCTGTTGCCAAAGTTACTTCTATTAGATTACTTTTATCTGTTGCTGCTGCATTTGATTTTGAGATAGAACAAATGGATGTGAAGACAACATTTCTTCATGGGGATCTAGAAGAGGAGATCTACATGAAGCAACCTAAAGGCTTTATGGTGAAGGGTAAGAAAGAACTGGTATGCAGGTTGAAGAAGTCTCTGTATGGATTAAAACAGTCACCAAGGATGTGGTATCAGAAATTTGATACCTATATACGGGGACTTGGCTTCACCAGAAGCAAGGAGGATCACTGTGTTTATTTTAAATTAATTGGTGACCGTGTTATTTATTTGTTCTTGTATGTGGATGATATGTTGTTGATTGGAAATTACAAAGAAATTATCCAAGATTTGAAGACCCAGCTGTTCTCCAAATTCGACATGAAGGATCTTGGTGCAGCAAACAATATTTTGGGCATGGAAATTAAGAGAGATCGGGCAAAGAGGAAGCTCTGGTTAAACTAGAGGAAGTATGTCAAGACTATATTGCAGAGGTTCAATATGCAGGATAGTAAACCGGTGAATGTTCCTATTCCTGTAGGTGTAAAGCTATCTGCTAAACAATGTCCCAAGACACAAGAAGAAGAGGAGGATATGTCTCATGTTCCATATGTAAGTGCAGTGGGTAGCCTAATGTATGCAATGGTCTGTACTAGACCAGACATTGCACATGCAGTGGGAGTATGGAGTAGGTTTATGTCAAACCCAGTGAAGGAGCATTGGACAGTAGTGAAGTGGGTTTTCAGATATTTACGTGGCACTAGTGATTATGGCTTGTGCTACCAGGGAAGACCAAGTTGGAAAGAATGTTGGACATTCATGGTTTTGTTGATGCAGACTGGGCTGGAGATCTGGACCAAAGAAGATCTACAAGTGGGTATGTGTTTAGCCTATTTGGAGGCGCAGTCAGTTGGATGAGTAAAAGATAGTCTGTAGTGGCTCTTTCAACTACAAAGGTAGAATACATAGCAGCCACTCATGCATGCAAGGAAGCAGTTTGGTTGCAAAGATTGTGTTCAAGTATGGGGTTAGTACAACAAGCTATAAGGATAGACTGTGATAGCCAAAGTGCAATTTTCTTGGCTAAGAACCTTGCTTACCATTCAAAGACAAAGCACATTGATGTTCAATATCACTTTGTTAGAGATATGGTTGAGGCTAAAAGGGTGTTGCTGGTAAAGGTGGACACTTTGAAGATTGTTGCAGATGCATTGACGAAGTCTGTGAGCACTCAGAAGTTCTCTTGGTGTAGAGAAACAATGGGTGTTGAAGAATTGGCCCAATGACTAAGCTCTCCTGTGGCCCCCTGTGGAAAGAAAACAACAAGTGGGATAATGTTGGGTATGTGTTATATTCTTTCCACGACTAGCCCCACGCATTGTACGTTGCGCCAAGCCCAGCGGGGGCATCACAAGGGGGGAGGCAGCCCCCACTGTTGGGGTCTGAGGCAGCACCCCGACGAAAATTTGTTTGGTGTGCGGACCCACTCATAGGCAGACCCACCAATGTTTTTTGCATGATTTTGAACATGGTTTTGGGGTACGATGGTTTTTGGCCCCTGGTATTTTGTAGATCCGGTCAAGGGAACTATGGTTATGTTCTAATCCAGGGTTAATGGATTGGGGTTTATGTATGATTCGGCATGTATATATATGTGTTGTAACACTAAAAGGAATATAATGAAATATCAAGCTGGTTGTCCCAATGTGGGATCCAGGGGAAAATCTCTGTGTTTATCTGTTTTATGTTTTATGGTCTTGCTATTATTTATTTTCTGTTATAAGATTCATGTGTAGATAATTTATGTTCAGGGTTAAAACCTACAGGTGGGACATGTAGAGTAATTCTAGTTGTAACAGAGTTCGAAGTGTAGTGGTGCATGAGTTGGTACAAGTTGTAAATAGTGTAACTCAGTTAAGTGAGTTAAGCTCAGTTGTGCTAGTTGTAACTGTTTGATACACTAGTGAGAGATCAAGTGAATTAAATATTAATTAATTCACAATCATTGATCTCACATGAAACTGAGGATTTAGTATTATTAGTTGCATTCATGTCAGTTCCAGTGGAGACCCAGTTGAGATGTAAGTGAAAAGGAAGTGTGACTATAGGTTGTGATATTAGCAAGCTACCAAGGTGTAGTTAAAACACCACAGGATGCCCATGATACTTAACACAGTTGAGGAAGGCCAAAATTATTTGTGATTAAGGAGTACATTCATTAGGAACTACGCGAGAAAGGTAGGCTATCCAAAGGAAGTAAATTGGTTGTGTATTGGCCCAATTTTTTTATGATAGTGTGAGACAATTAGTTGAATACTTTAGGATTCTTGTGAGAAGAATTGTATGCAGTTGTTTCATGATTCCTTATGGAATATACAATATATGATAGAGGGATTTTGAGTAGTAATATTTCCCCAGGAATATCTGGTGTTGTGGTTTTTATCTACTCTTCTTTGCTTCATGTGATTGGCAATTTTGTTGTTTTTAATTCCGCAAAATATTTGTAGAAGAGATTTAGTATTTAACTTTAGTATATTGTTAGATCAAATTGAATCCATGATATACATTCTTATTGTATACTTTCTACATTGAGTACAACCAAGAACCCATCCCATTGAAAGTGACTAGTAACATTATTATTTTTTCCCTTCCAAGGTGTTATAATGTATTCAAAATTCTTTAAATCTTGTCTTGTTCATTGGATGCAAGGGAAATTCTTATTTATTTTCACTTTTTAACTTATTTTACTGCATAGATCTAGTTTTCTGTAGCATTGGTTTTAAGTATTGATTGAAGATCTAAATAATTTAGGCAACCATATTTGTTTTTAGGCTTGTTTTTCACACACAACTAAAGTGATCTCTTTTCATACACTTGCATTAAGAATTTACACTAACAAATGGTGACTCCATGATTGTAATTCAAATTCCTGCATGACTAGAAGCTTCAGTAACCAAGGTTTTTATTCAGCTATTTCTAGTCTCTTGATGGTTTTTTTTTAAATTTTATGCCCTAAATCAATAAAAAATCGAACTTTCAGGTGTTTTCGAGTGTTTTCAGGTGTTTTCGGCAGGTAACAAATATCAGTCGCGCTAGAGACGACAAATTTTCCGCAATCTGTTGCTCAAGGATCTAGGAACATGAAATCATACTTTTTGAGACAAAACCTATGATCTCTTCCCAAACTCGCACATGTTATCCCAAAAACTATGATTTCCACAGCCCACAGGTCAATACCTGCGACCTGTAACTTTTTTCTGAATTTTTCCTATGTGTATTAGGGTTTGTCGAGAGCATTGTTTTGGGTTTTTTGACCTTTTTCTCTACTCGTATTAGGCCTAGATATGATTAATTTGTCTTATTGAATTAGAACCAAGTACCTAGGGTTTTAGTACACTTCCACCTTTTCAGGAGGGGTTAAGCTGAGTAGGAAGTCTGAGATTTGTAGCGCTTTCAACCTTTGTTTTAGGGTCTGATCTATCATTCTATCAGATTTTTTTTGATAGGTTATTATTACATCCAGAACCACCTCTTGAGGCTTTTTTTGGTCTTTCCCTGAAGGTTTCATTGTTTCCCCTAGGGTTTTAACCTTTTGCCTTCCATTTTGCAGCAGTTTTCCCCTCCGGTTTCTTGTTGTTTTCTACGTCATTTCTAGCATATCTGAGTCATTAGATACCCGTCCCTTAGACCTTAGATGTAATATTCCTAATTATATTTTATCTAATTGGAATATTAATTCTTGTTTTTGTTAATAAGATAGATGAATAAGAGGGTAGAGGGACCCATAAATCCCTTTAGTAGGAATAAACCACTTCTTAGTGTGAATGTGGATTAGTGCATATGGATGGGGTCAAGATGAATAAACCACTTCTTAGTGTGAATGTGGTTCAGTGCATGTGGATGGGGTCAATATGACCAAATCAATAACACAATCATGGAGGTAGTGAAGATAGTGGAGAACAACGAAGTCATTATGGAGGTTAGTGGCCAAGTGTGCAACATCATTATTGTGTGGGGCCAAGGGTGTGAGGGCTCACAAGCATAAAAGGAAGGTGAGTGTAGCCATAGAAGGCATTCTGAATATTGATATTTTATTTTTTTTTATGAATTTCTGCATGCTTCAGTTGTTTAGCTAAGTTTGTTGTGTTGTTTAGCATACGGGTGTCTCTAAGCGGAGATCCCATCCTTATCCTTGGGGGACTTCGAGTGCCCACTCAAGAAAGGTAATTTCTGAGTAGCATTTCAACATCTGACATCAAGCCATCATTCTGTCACTCCATGCAGCAGTAGTCACCTATAGGAATTATGCATTCAAATAGTAGTGTTTTATAGGAGGAAGGAAGTTTCAAGCATCCTAGCTTGGAATCCTCTGCGGGGATCAACCCTTCACTTGTGAGTATATTTTAGCATCTTGAGAAAAGTATTGTATTATCTAACATCAGGCCAAGTTTTTCCCCCTCTTTATCAGCGCAATCATCTTCAACATTATGCAATCCAATAGTGGAAGCTTCAGAGGTGGAAGGAAGTTCCAAGAATTCTAGCTTGGAATCTTGTGAGGGGATCAACCCTTCACCCCATTGAGTGTATTTCAGTATTCCAAAGAAGTATCTCATCATTTGGCATTAGGACATACTACTTCCTCTCTTAGCAGCGCAGTCTCCTTCAAAAATTGTGTAATCTAGCAGTGGCTACTTTAGAGGGGGTGGAAGGATCCAAGTTTCCTAGCTTGGAATTCGGTGAGGGGATCAACCCTTCATCCGCTGAGTTGATTCATAGTTGTAGCAGCCATTTTATCTTCATATCAACTCTGTCACAACAGTTACCCAATAGGAATGCATAATTCAGCCAGCAGGGGTGCTGTTTGCAACCCAAAAGGGTCGAAATTCCAAACTCAAAACTAGGCCAAACCATTTCTGGATTTTTCTCGGTGTTTCGAATAGAGTCTGTGGTTAAAACCCTGGATATTTCTAAGAAATCCAACAGCCTCTCACACATGGTTATTGTTCCCATCAACAAACGTTTCCAGTAGCATCAGCAGTAGCAACAACAACACTTCCAATGCTAGGAGTTAGAGCTATTTCAACCACTCCTTGTTGGCTTTAGTGCATCTTTTTTGGAGCACTATGTACTTTATTTTTCTATTGATTATAATATTATGACTTAGCTCTTTCTGCTCATGGTTATGATTTCTTAATTTAATTTCTATTTGCAACATATTTCAAGCATTTTTCAGACTTTAGTGCTATATTCCTATTTTTCTTTATTTGGAATGTCGTAGATGTTCTTTATTCCTGTCTTTTCCATTTTGGAATATTACAGTGGTATCAAAAAATAATCTTGGCTCAGCTTATGGGAAACCCTTCATTCTATGACAAGACCAGGATAGAGGAAATTCTCTAATGGCGGGAGAAATTGATGGGAAATAGTTTCCCAACCTCCTTCTCAAATCTATGTAGCATCTTGCTAGAAATATCAAAGAGATGAGAGTAGAAAGGCAAAGGGAAACCCCACGAGTGTTACAGTATTGAGAGAATTCTAGGACTCCACATTAGGGGTATGAGCAACCGGTGGTGCAAGAAGTCTCACAGTGCCCTACTATGCCCACCTTCTTAGCAATAGGAAATGGAGCTAGAGGACATCAAGAGCAGGAGACTCTTAGTGACTATCTTGTAAAGTACCAATCTCAAGCTGGAGGACATGAGGGGCAGGAGACTCTTAGTGACTATCTTGCAGATTACCGATCTCAGACCGATAAATTCAGAGATAATTTAACTTTCCCAACATTTTTCTAGATCAAAGACTACTAGAGACCCTACAACAACAATAGAGGAGGAGAGTACATGCAAGGTAAGTAGCGTACCTCAGGTAGATTATTTTTGCTTACATTCAATGGGTCATACAAGAGTAAAACAAAGGCTTGGGTCAAGAAATTAGATATCTATTTCCAGCTACACCAAGTAGCGGAAGAAAAGTCTATCAAGATAGCAGTGTTGTACCTTGAAGGTGAAGCACATGACTAGTGGTTCCACAGATTGGGTCATGCAGGACTGAATGCATATGCCGAGTTCACTTGAAGATTGGTGGAGAGGTTTGATAGAAGGAACTCAGAGTCACGGTACATTGAGGCATTCTTCGACAGTGAAGGAGAAGAGGAAGTGTATGAAGAGCATAAGGGAGATTTCAGCGCTGGTGCATCAGGAGGAGATCAAATACTACCACCACCACCAGTAGAAGGAGAATTTGCACCAGTTGGAGGAACTCTTCCATATTTTCAAATTGTTCCTGAGCATCAACCAATCCGAGGTATGCATAAATATCCACCCTAGATAGTCTCAGGACATCAAATGGATATTTTTGGGGAAATGCCACCAGGGAAACTGCATGACCGGGGGTTGGAGCTCATGGTCGATTTGGAGTAGGGGACATTCACTGTGTAGAGGACCCTTGACAGGATCAAGGAGGAGATGAGAAGCTATTCTGGGTCGACATTTTTGAGTTTCACATAACGTTTTGTGTTGGAGTATGGTGCTTTAGAGGAGGGAATAGGCACAGTTCTGGTACAGGGAGACCATCCCATAGCTTTCGAGAACCGGAAGATACTGCTGCATGAGTTGTTGTATTCTATATATGACAAAGAGGTGCTGTCCATTATGCATGCATTGGCCAAATTTTGGCAGTATTTGGGAGGCAGCAGGTTTCGGGTGAAGACTGACCACAACCATCTCCGACATTTTCTTGAGCATGAGTAGCTATAGGAGAGGTAGTAAAGGTGGATCAGCATAATTCATGCCTGTGAGTTCGAGATTGAGTATGTCCAAGGAGAGGACAAGGTGGTAGCAGATGCATTATCACAGAGGCTAACAGTGTTGTCCTTGATGAGCAATTGTGTAGTCGGGAAGGGTTGGTTGCTAGTAGATTATTTCGAGGACCACTTCACTTGTGATGTGTTGGATAGCAGGATGAGACGATTAGAGTTGTGTAGGGTGCAGCATCTGCATGTTTGGATTGGATGGCGAGAGATTTTGAGTTTGTACCTCGTGGAGCAGGCTATGTAGCTGGATACATCCATGGTCACATTTCAACAAATTCCATGGATTACTAGAGGGACACATGGGCTAGATTACTATTGGGATCCAGGTGGGATTTTCCATCACATCATAGAGTCCTTCGGTGATGGTATTAGTTGCAAGATGGGTTGAATGTTTGGGCGCACACATATTTTCAGACCTCTATCTGAGAACCTCGAACATCCTTAGTGATAGGATGGTTCGGTAGGGGGGTACACCCTTTTTAGTAGCTATCTCATCATATCGATCGTGTGTGGAGTCATAGGGTGATTAGTCTACTTTGGCAGGAGCTGATCGGAGGAGGTGGCATTATCAAGCCACCATATAGGGCCTTGAATGGAGCTAAGGATTATTCACCTTTGTGCAGGACACAGAGGTCACAACAGAGTGGTACAGTACTAGCTGGAGGTATCCAGTTGTATACAGGGGCAGGTTGCAACATATAGTGGCATGTTGAGGAGTGCAGAGACACTTGGTGGTCTGTAGTGACCCATGATGTGGTGCAGCAGGTACTTGGAGCATTTCCTCTAAGGATACTTATGGACAGAGCATTATATGGAGAAAGTGCTCTCTCAGTGATGAATTGGGCCTTAGAGCTACTAGGGTTTAGGGTGTACCTCGGAAGATGAGGATTTGTATCACATTATGGTGGATGAATTATTAGACTGGAGGATGCATGGGTACATGTGGGCTGCCCTATGGTACTTGATGGAATTGGCATCAAGTGGTGCATAGATTTATGCCACAGAGTCCAGATATATGCAGAATAATTTTATTCCATAATCAGAGTGGTGCAGTGTAAGCATGGTGGCACTCTCATGAGACTGGCATGGGATCCGAGCATTACTGGATTTCACGGTTCATCTACGATTAGGGGTGATTGGGTCCTTACATGGGAAGGTCATTTAGATATTCCAATGGGCTTTAGTGATTCCTTGCTTGCATGGGGAACTTTCCCAGCATGGAGTGATAATCATCATGGGGAGATCAAGAGGAGCTTGTGCAGGGAAAGACTTATTCCCACAGGAATCAAATTCTATATTCAGGCTCCCACCCTTGGATTACATGAGATGGATGACTTAGTAGAGCATTTATACGTATAGATAGATAGTACTTTATATGATTATAACCCTCTATCTACTAGTGGTATGCAGAGGGCCTCTAGTAATTGTATCCAATTGGATAGTAAGTGGAGCAAGGTGTGCCTCACATTGATTAGGATGGCTTGGGATCCTCGTATTGATAGATCTCTTCATATCAGGTTGATGTTGAGACTAGGGATGATACAGTGCCACATTTGGGACCCTGGAAAATTTTGTAGTGACCATGGGGGACTACTAGTAGAAAGAATGCTTGTTCAGGCATTGCTTGAGGACAAGCAATTTTTGGCGGGGAGGACTGTAGAATTCCTAATTAGCTTTTAGCTAATTGGAATATTAATTATTTTTTTTGTTAATAAGATAGATGAATAAGAGGGTAGAGGGATCCATAAATCCATTTAGAAGGAATAAACCAATTCGTAGTGTGAATGTGGATCAATGCATATGGATCGGTTCAACATGGATAAACGACTTCTTAGTGTGAATGTGGGTCAGTGCATGTGGTTGGCGTCAAGATGACCAAATCAACAATGCAATCATGGAGGTAGTGGAGATAGTGGAGGACATCGCAGTCATTATGGAGGTTAGTGGAAAAGTGTGCAAAATCATCATTATGTGGGGCCAAGGGTGTGAGGTCTCACAAGCATAAAAGGAAGGTGAGGGGAGCCATAGAAGGCATTATGAATATTGATAGTGTTTTTCTTTTACTACTTTCTGCACGCTTCAGTTGTTTAGCTAAGTCTATTGTGTTGTTTAGCACACAGGTGTCTCTGAGCGGAGATCTCACCATTTTCCTTGGGGGAATTTTAGTGCCCACTCAAGAAAGGTAATTTCTGAGCAGTAGTTCAACATCTGGCATCAAGCCATCATTCTGTCCATCCATGCAATAGAAGGCACCTGTAGGAATTATGCATTCCAGTAGTAGGGTTTGAGAGGAGGAAGGAAGTTACAAGCATCTCAGCTTGGAATCCTGTGTGGGGTCATCCCTTGACTTGTGAGTATATTTCAGCACCTTGAGATCAGTATTTTATTATCTGGCATCAAGCTAATATTTTTCCCCTCTTTCGCAGTGCAGTCATCTTCAACATTTTGCAGTCCAGCAATGGAAGCTTCATAGGTCGAAGGAAGTTCCAAGCATTCCAGCTTGGAATCCTGTGAGGGGATCATCCCTTCACCCCGTTGAGTGTAATTCACTATTCCAGAGCATTATCTCATCATCCAACATCAGGACATACTACTGCCCCTTGTAGCAGTACAGTCTCCTTTAGAAATTGCGTAATCCAACAGTGGCAACTTCAAAAGAGGTGGAAGGATCCAAGTTTTCTTGCTTGGAATCTGGTGAGGGGATCAACCCTTCATCCATTGAGTTGATTGGGAGTTGTAGCAGCCATTTTATATTCATATAAACTCTATCATAGTATTTACCCAACAGGAATGAGTAATTTAGCCAGCAGGGGCATAGTTTGCAACCCAAAAGGGTTGAAATTCCAAACTCAAAACTAGGCCAAATCATTTTCGAGTTTTTCTGTGTTTTTCGAGTAGAGTCCGTGGTTGAAATATTGGATCTTTTTTAGCACTCTTGCAGCCTCTTACACATGGTTCTTGTTCCCAGCAACAATATTTTCTAGCAATAGCAGCAGTAGAAGCAACAAGACTATTACGGGTAAATGATGCTATAACAAACATGTCTAGTGCTAGGATTTAGAGATATTTCATCCACTTCTTGTTGGCTTGAGTGCATCTTCTTTAGAGCACTATGTAATTTATTTTGTTCTTGATTATAATATTATGACTCAGCTATTTCTCCTCATGGTTATGATGTCTTATTGTAATTTCCAATTGTAGCATATTTCCGGTATTTTTCAGACTTTAGTGCTATATTACTGTTTTTCTTTACTTAGAATGCTACAGATGTTCTATTTTCCCATATTTTCCATTTTGGAATATTACATTAGATATTTTGGCCGTCTTGTGTGTTTTGAGTCAATTTCTCTTGCCTTTTAGACTAGTTGTTTGGGAAGCCTTCTTTTGGGTTGAATTTATGCATGTGTAACTGTTTATTTTATTATCGTTTCAATTTTATTTACAATACTTCCGCTTTTTTTATTTTTCTTTATACAACCGTATGGGCTTAATTAAAATTAACACACAACTTACACACACTCACACCTATATCAAAGAGCACCTGCTTTACACCGCAAAGCTAAGACATAAACATTGTAATTAAGTAAACAGCCTCACAGAGCCTTTTTTTATCACTCTTCAACCTTTTTGTGTCATTTTTGACTTGCCACCATTGTCCCCCGAGGCGTTTGTCCCAGAGACTCCAAAACCTTCACCCTCACTTTCCGTTAGGAAGACTCACTTCACCATGTAGGGTCTGCGTTAGTCCTTCACCGAGTCCCCATAGTGACTCTGATTCTGGTTCATCAGGTTCTTCCTCTAATTTCGAACTTGGTTCCCCTCACCCTCATACTATCATCATGTCAGAGGCCAATGAAAGTGTAGGTACTCAAGCTAGTGATGCCCCTGGCCCTAATGTTAGAGCCACCACTAGTGGAACTGCTATCGGAACCATTCTATCTACTCCTTTGCTACCTTTCATGGAATTTTTAAGCCTTCCCGATTTTAGCCAGTTAATTAATGACCCTATACTCCACAATCCAGGTTGGCCTGCTATGCCAACTAAGCTTCCTTCCAACATTTATAAGTTTGAAGGAAACACTGGAGAGGATCCTACTAATAATTTTTGCTCCTTTCATATGTGGGTTTCATTCGATTCTATCACCGATGAATCCATTCACCTTCGGTTGTTCCAACATATGCTCACTAAAGAAGCTGCTAAGTGGTATGTTGACCAAAATTCTCCGTCTGATTCCAATTTTGCGACTCTTGCTAAAGTGTTTCTGTCTTACTTCCAGTTACCTCTCCTCTATGATATAGGTACTAATTTTTTTACCACTTTCCGTCAAACTTATTCCACCCGCCTTACTGACGATGTCCAAGAATGACAGAAGGAGGAGGTTGTGTCAAGATCCTACATTCTACAATCGTGTCTATATGGATTGGTTTCATAGAATTATTTTTCCTTCCATTAGTAAAGATGTCGCTTCTCATTTTCCTCAAACAGAGGAAGAAGCTCTCAAAATTCGATTGAAATATGACTTGATCTATGCCCAGTCTGGTTATTTTTATATCGTTTTACCGGATCTTCCTGGACTTGGTGGTTCCAATGCATTTGGGGCATCTCACACCATTAACGGTATCATTGGATCTATTTCACATATGTACAATCATCCTTCCATGGGTTATCGTTACCCCTAAGGGGGACCATCTCCTACAACACTTATCTCCATCGCGACAACATGTATCTATATCAAAGCACACCTTACACATTTTTCCAACTGCATCAACCGATGCCAGGGCTAGCTATTGTTTAACCTCTTTACCCATATGTTGCCCAAAATCCTTTCTATCCTTTTGCACAGCCTGAAACTCGATCCCATCCAGCATCAGCGCCCCATCCTCCCGTGCCTTGTCAGCCTCGGGCACAGCAGCCATCGCCTCCTCAGGGTTAGGTGTATGTGCAAAAAATCGCGACTAATCCTCCTAATTTTAAGAAAAATAATAAGGGGAAAGGCTACCAAAACTAAATAGCACAAGGTAGCCAAGGGTGCCAAGGTAATCAACCAAAAACACCCCAGGGGAACCAACCTAGCTATCCAAACCAGAAATAGGGTGATCAACCCAAGAAGAACAAGCCTCTTCACATGAATAAGCCTTTTTCATGTTGTAGTGTCCATGGCCATTATACTCGTGATTGTCCCGTTTTACCCCATATGCCAATTTGTGGGAAGCACAAGAAACATCTAGAGGACAATAAGCCACCACTTCACTTCCTCCAAATACTGTGCCAGCTCAACCAGTTGTGTTCACTAATCCTTTCCCTCAACAAGAATATGTTGCTGCCCAACCATCTCAAGGTCAGTCCACTCCTCAACCTCTGTAGTCTGGTACACATGATTACTAGATTCTCATGATGAATTCTGAATATTTCAATACCAATAATGTCAACCTTAAGACCTGATCGCGCCAATATGACAAGCAACCTACTAAGTCCGCAATTGAGTCCCAAAAAAGCATAACCAAAGATTCCATTTAAACATCTAATGTTCCCTTACAGATCCCTCAACCTAAGGCAGAGGTCATTCACAATATCCCTAAAGGGACATTACGTTGAAATGATGCTTCTGCCAAAGCCGCCAACACTTACAACATATTATATGACTTTCCATAGTCTTTTGCTGCCATGTCAACACTGGAAGTCCTCCAGTCGTACCCATTTCAATGAAAATATCTACTATCTGCTTTGGGAGCTGTGGATCCTTCCTATGATCGTTTTATTTTCTTTGATGTTAAAAAATCATAACATCCTTCTTTACCTTCATTCTTCGCCTTCCAAATACTAGTCAAGATCCATAATGCCCATCTTTAGAGATGTATCATTCATGAGGGCACATCCACCTATATGATGTACACCTATGTTTTGAATAATCTCGGATCACCCAACTTAGCCCCATCCACCAGCACTTTGTGTGCATGGGACAGTCAGCCTTCTCAACCCCTTGGCATGGTTTGTAATTTTCCTATCACACTTGCAGGCAAGACTATTTGTATTTACATAGAAGTTTTTGATGCCCCCTTAGATTACAATATCCTCTTGGATCATAGATATACTTGTGTGATGTCTACTGTCACATATGTGGTTCACCGTAATATGTGCTTTCCCCATAATGGAAATATCGTCACCATCAATCAGTTGACATATTACGAACGGAAGTCTCAGACCTCCCCTAAGCCTATCATATCTTCGGTGGCCGATAACCAATCAGTTGCGCCTCTCAAGTGTTTCACCAGGAGTCTATAAATATTCCTCCTTACTTGGTTCATTCCCTGTCCCCCACCCTCTTATCACTGAGCCCAACTCATCGAGTAATTTCATGTTGCAAGTATCTCGAGCTAACCAGAAGCGACCCAGTTCGACTAGCCAACAGCCAACACCTCTGCAACCTGATATTTTTCACTTGACACATCCTTTAGGACCTTCTCCTCAAGGACCTTCTCCTTCTGTTGCTGTTTATCCCAAAAAATTTTAACCAAGAAAGGTTCCCCATAGCCTCAACCATTTGTGATCCATTGTGCTAGGCCATTACCCTTCCAGTCAGATACTGTTTTTAGCTACCCCCTCTTGAGTCTTTTCAGTGCCTGTTATGGCTGCATTTAGTCTTCCCAATTTGACACAAGGGATCCCAGTCTGGTATATTGAAGCCCCAACAAACACCCCTCCTGGTCAGCTCAAACCATATATTTCTTTGACCTTGGTTCAACCGGTCACCACGACACCTCCCTTTGTTTCAGTGCCACAACCACCTCAACAGGAACCTACTCATATTGTGAAAACATCCGGTGAGGGGGGGAAAGCCAAAAATAAGGAACCTAAGGACAGGGACCCCCTAACTAACTCCTGATCCTCCTAGGCCTTCAAAGCAATCTCCTTCGTGCATTTTTTGTGATGTTGTTGGGCATGCCACCCATAACTATCTCGAGCTTCCTCGTCTCAAATCTCTAGTCAACGATGTTAGTGTCAGTTTTTGCATCCTATCACCAGTGATAAAATGAACTCTTATCATGTTCTAATAGGGTCCTTAAGTCAATTTTTTTTCATTCCATTAGTTCATCATGCAAAAATTTGGTCACTGGATGTAGATCTAGGTCTGATTTCACTCCTTTGAAACTTTTATTACTTGCTGGCTCATTTCACCACTTTTCTGAGTGTACCATCATTCATGAGTTGTCATCATAATTTCAGTCATTTTCATCATGGTTTTATTCATTCAAAGTCTCCATTAGGTCTTAGGGTTTTCAAGGTCATCAAATCACCATTTCATACCATAAAGTCCAACAAGTGAAGGAGTGACAATAAAGAAATTTCATGAGTAAGTTTGATTTGTAAATTTGATTTCAAAACAAAATGTAATTTTATGTTCTTAATTTGTAATAAGTTCTCAGATTTCCCAATAGGTGCAACACTCAAATTTCCATTAGAAAATGAGAAAAGCTCCAAAAAAACCATCAAAAGATGAAGTTAAAAGATAAAATTCTAAAGTTAAAGGTAAAATGCAATGTAAAGTTAATTTCAAGAAAGGAAATGTGGGTCCAAGTTTGTTTAATGATATTTATTCAAGTATAAAAGGCCCTCAAAGACCAACAAGTCATTCATTTACATCCTTAAGCATCGAGCTCTCCAAGTTCCCCAAGAAAAAAAAAAAATTCCTGCAAAAAACCAAGTTCCATCTCCTTTGCTGCGCTTTTTCCACAGCCGCTGTACTTTTTGAAAAAGGGACACTGCGCTTTCCAGAACCACGTTGCGCTTTTTGCAGGGTTTCGTTGCTTCTTTCCTCAGCTTGTTGTGCTTTCTGCAAAGGAGAACCATGACTCCAAAGCTTGTCTTCAAGGTTTTCAAACAACATTTCAGGGTTTCTACACTTATTTCCAAGTAAGTCACGCCTCCTAAGCTCCTCCTTTCAGCTTGTGGTCTTAAGTTCATGGTGCAAAACTTTCATTTCCCTCTATTTCATGTTCTAAGTAAGTAAACCATAGTTTCATAGTTTTCAAGCTTCATTTGCTTTCCTCTGGACACATTTACCTTCCTTACACCCTAAATCACTCCCCACTACCATTAGATCCCCTCATTTCTCATTCCTAAGCTCTATTCCCTAAAACCCTACCCCTACGCTGCACTTTTCTAGACAGCTAGAACAACTCCCTGTATTTGAATTTCCTACCCTATTTCCCTTAAACATTTCAACCCCCCATCACTTCCCTAAGCTTCCTAACTCCCTTACACACTTCCCCAAATTTTCCCTCACTTATCCAAAGAGTGCAAAGCCATCCTAATTTGACTAGGGTTTTCATTAGAAACCTACAAAAATAACAAGTGGCTATTGTAGGGGTGAATTTCATCATTTTTACAAACATCATTGCAGTAACAACATAGATACCCAATGTGGTTGAAAACTGGTTCAAGACTAAAGATTTGGATGCCTAGCTGTATGAACTTTACCTCATGGAACCTTATAAAGATAAAAGAAAGAATATATTTCCTTTTGGTTAGTTTCTTAACAAGTTCCCCCCCATGATGAAGATCATCATGAAATACTTCACTTGTGAGGGCATATTCTCCAAGTTGTACAACTGTCGCATCATGTTGCTCATGCATTTCACTAGGGTGAAATTTCTCAACCTTCCCTACTATTTGTATAGGATCATTGACAAGATGTCCTACATAGTGAAAAACAAAGAATATGATCTTCAAATGAACAACCTCTTCCATCATTCACTCATTAAAATCATTGTCCTTCATTACCTCAAGCAGATGAATATTGCATGGCAGACTTTCATTGAGGCATATGTCTTCACTACACCACCAAATCAACCTGCTAGTCCTATTCCACCACCAACATTAGTTTCTCACAAGAAAAATAGGTTATCTAGCAGAGATATAGTGAAGAAAACCAAAGAGGACAAAGAGGTCAAAACCTATCAGAGAGGACCTAGGCAAGTGTTTTCTCCACGAATTGTGGAAGGGGCCTTGCCTTCTACATCAACAAAATAGGGACATCAAAAGCAGCAGGAGGCAGTTGTTCAAGAGAAGGAAGACCTTCATCATGAGATAGAAAAGGAGTTTGACGTGGTGGACTTGGATGTCCAAGATGATAATGAAACATAAAAACCTAATAATCAAATATAAATATGCCACAATCAGAGAATTTGGCAAGAGCACAATTTGTCATCTCCTTCCTTGAGCAAGAAAACAAACAACTGAAAGACAAACAAGTACTTTTGGAATTGGAGTTGTTGAAGACCAAGAGGAAAGACACCAAAGGAAAAATAGTGATGGCACCTAATTATTTTGATAAGGATGAGGCTTAGATCACCAAGAAGAGACCCAAAAAAAGAGGCCTTAAGAGAGCATTAGAGGAGGAAAAACATGAGACAGTGTTGATCAACGGTTGTCATTGATGTCAACCCAAGCAGCACCATGGGCTAACCCAATATTGCATGGGAATTTTGAACTACCAAATTAATATATTCTGGGTCAATAATGCTTTTTATGGTTTCTACTCGTCAATATGTTTCCGTTGATATATGGCACACCATGTAATTCTTCACGGTTTGAGAGATACTCATGTTTGAAGTTTGTACCCCCAGTTAGTGGGCTAAAACACCATGGGGTTGGGGCATGGGTCATTGAAAAGTCATAATTAATATTTTTTATGCTCCTAAAATCCCTCCCACGTTAACTTGTTGAAGCCCCTCTCAAATTAAGCATTCATATAAATTGTGATCTTCATTTCCTCCTTATGCAAGGGATTCGGCCATCTGAAACAAGTCATCTTGAAATTTTTGCTCTAAATTTTTTTCTACGAAGGTTTAGAAGCTGAAATTTTTATGAGGCAAAGCTTAAATCCTACGGAAGTGGCCATAAAAATTTCAGATCAAGGTAAGCAAAATTTTTGGAGATATGATCTGTGTAAATCAGGGTTTTTGCAGGCTCCTGAAATTCATCTCAAAGAAGTGACCTTGGTAAATTAGTCATAACTCTCTCTCTGAGTATTGGATTGGAATTCCATAAAAATTGATGGATAGTGCACAGTCTATAATTTTTTCGCTATCAATTTCAGAAACAAATGAAGAAACAGTGACACGTGGCACGCCGTACAAGTGCGCTCTGCTGAAACAGTCCATAATTAGGGCATTGTGAGAGATTGGGTATAACTCTTTCTTCAAGAATCCAAATTGGGTCAGACCTGTGGCATTGGAAATATGACTCAGAGGAATAATACAAGACTAAAAATCAGATATTGAGGATCTGAAATGACAGAGATAAACCAGATTCAATATCGAGCTCCTAGAAGGCAAGAAAAAGCTAGATCATGTGTTGTCAAGGGTTGCAAAGGACCATACTTTCTACGGCAGAAAAGCAAAGAAAGGTGCAGCAGAGGGTAGCATGAAAAGAGCAGCAACCAAGGTGCATAACAGCAGCAAGAATTTCATCATATGAAGTCTTCATATGGGCAGCACTTCATACAATCATTGTAAAGGTATCATTGTACTTAGTCATTGTAAATACATTATTGTACAAATTGTACTAGTGTCTATCTGCCAAGGGTTGAAGAGGCAGTGTTGGGAGGTCTAGGATCATATTTAGGTGGTTGTATCAAAGTTGGGGTTATGGTCTAGTATATATTCTTCTTCTACATCATTCTATATCATTGTAAAGTGGACCATTTTCCCTGGTATAGGAGTCCATTCTTCTTTTATTCTTCTATAGGTTGGTAGGGTGGTGCTAGGGTGAGTTGTAAGTCATTGGGTGTTGGTGCATCCATTTAGTTGACTACTGAAGAATATCAGGCATTCGAGCATCCACCCAGTGGGAGCTGAAGAAGAATGATTTTCTAGATTATAGGAATTTGGAGCTTTATTTTCAATTGGAGTTGAATATTAAAGAATTATTAGAAAAGCATTAGGTGGTTTTTTTCCCGGAGTGGGTTTCCACCTTAAAAACTATGGAAATTTGTGTTTCTCTTGTTTACTGCTATCATTGTAAAAACACTGATAATAATTGAAGATTAACTAATGCTCTAATTGAAAGGAATACTGATTCACCCCCCATCTCAGTATTTCCAACAATTGGTATCAGAGCCTGGTTCCTTCAATAGCAGTTTAACAATTGGAAGGAGGTCATGGAGCATACCAAGAATGGTGTACCACTATTCAATGAAAATAATTATGCATTCTGGAAAGGAATAATGGAGGTCTATATCATGGCGCAAGGTTAAGAAGTATGGGACACTGTTCAAAATGGATTTACATCAACCGTGGATGAACATGGTAAGAATAATTTGGTAAATGATGCAAAATCAAAGAATATTATTATCAGTGGACTTATTGAATCTGCTTATCATAAGGTGTTGGGTTGTAAAACCACCAAAAATGTATGGGACAAGCTTGAGAATATATATGTAGGTGGCTCAAAGGTCACAGAAGAAAAGCTTCAAATCTATAGAGCAAAATTTGAGCAACTCAGGATGAAAGAAAATTGCAACATTGATGCATACTTCCAATAGGTTTATGAAATAACCAATACTCTGGAAGGATTGGGAGAGCCAGTTGACGAGAAGACTATTATACGGAAGATTCTTAGAACGTTACCAGCGAGATTCAACCCAAAGGCATTGGTCTTAGAATACAGTGCAAATATGGACAAACTCAGCAAGGAAGAATTACATGGAGTTCTCATAGCATATGAAATGAGACTTGATGAAGAAAAGGGTACTTCAAATCTAGAAATTGCGTTTGTTGCATATAAGAAAACCAATAAGGAAAAACAACCTTCAATTGAAATGACATGCACCTGCAAGTGTGAAGAAAAGGGAGATGATGGAGAAGGTCTTTCAAATGAAGAATATGCTTACTTTACGAGAAAACTAAAACCTAGTAAGGGAAAATTCAAAGGTAAACTTCCATTGATATGTTTTGGTTGTGGTGAGGTTGGGCATTTCGTAGCAAAATGTCTGAACAAAAGTGATGGAAACTCAAAAGGAAAGAAAGGCTTTAAGAAATTCAAGAAGAAAGGAAAAGAGAAAGGATCCAAAAGGAACTTTCTCTCTAAATAAGATAGCTCATCATCCGATGAAGAAAGTGACAGCAAAGAAGAAGCCAATGAGAAAGTATTGTTTATGGCCAAGCACAATAAACAAGAAGTATCAAACAATGAAGAAGAAGGGTTGACCATAGAATAATTTTATGAGGAGGCAATCAAACTTATAAAAGAGCTCAATGCTGAGAAGATCCATTCCAATACTCTTGAAGAACAAGTTCAAGGTCTCAAAATTGAGGTTGAAGAACAAAAATTTATTGAAGAGTCACTTCAAAAGAAGTTGGAAGAAAGCAACCAAGAAAGGGAAGCATTAAAACTGGGAGAAGTAGTCATCAATGGAAGTGAAGAAGGGAAAAAGCGTCCAAAGTATGTAAACAGCTCAAGGAAAAATTGAAGAACTCATCAACAATCCAACGATCTTACAACGTGAGTAGCTCGATTCTGAAAAGAAGAAGAAACGAAGGGACCTTCTACAACAAAATACAATGAACCTATGAGATATGACATACATGAAGATTTCATTGGATAAGATTTGCAAGCACATCCTTGGAAGATGATTCCTCGACGAAGATTTTCATCTAGGTACCAACATATTTTTCATGGCTATTGTTATTCATGTGGAAAATTTGGTCATAAAGCTATAGAATGTCGCACGTACCCTAGGAACCAATACAATTCCAAGAGATTCTTCAAATATGAACCTCCCAGGGCTCAACGAAACATCAATAGATTTGAACATTTAAGAAATAATATGGAATGTTACAAATGTGAGAACTTTGGACACATAGCCAGAGACTACAGACTTGAAAATCCTCCAAAAGAATCTTCGAAGCCACAGAATGAACGAGCATGGAAGAAGAAGAAGACTGATAATTGTGCTCTCACTCTCAAGGCCCAAAAAAAATAAAGATGTGTGGTATGTTGAAAGCAGTTGCTCAACGCATATGACTGGATATAGAAGGAAATTTGTATCTCTGAAAGAGAAGAAGGATGGAACCATATCCTTTGGAAATGATGGATCTTAAAATGTTATAGGATCAAGTATCGTCACTCTCGAAAGCAAAGATGTTATAGCCAAGAATGTTCTATTGGTTGAAAACATGAATCACAATCTGCTCAATGTTGGAAAAATGTGTGATCAAGGACACACAATGCTATTCAACTCCACAAAATGTGAAATCAGGAAAGGCAGGTACAGTAAAATTGTGGCTATAGCAAGTCGAGCTCCAAACGACATATATGTTTTGGATGAAGCAACTAAAGCATGTCTACTAGCTAAAGAAGATGAAAGCCGGTTATGGCACAAACGAATGGGTCACATAAACTTTGAAAATCTTGTCAAGATAAGCAAAAAGGAAGCAGTACAAAAAATGCCGAAAAGCTCAAAACCTTCCAAGACACTATGTGAGGCATGTCGGCATGGAAAGCAGACAAAAGTAAAATTTAAAACAAAAGAACACTTTGCATCACATCCATTGGAATTGATACATACTAATCTATGTGGTCCTGTGAGAACAAAAGGCTTAGACGGAGAATTATATTTCATGTTAATGATAGATGACTATACTAGGATGATAGCCGTCAGTTTCCTAAAGAAAAAATCTGAAGCATTTGAGTGCTTTAAGATCTACAAGGAGTTGGTTGAAAATAAAGTGTTTAAGATCAGATAATGGTGGAGAATTCACTTCCAAATTATTTCAGCAATACTGTGACGAAAATGGAATAAAAAGGAAATTTTCAACAGCACGAACACCTCAGCAAAATGGAGTTGTTGAAAGAAAGAATAGAACTATACAGGAAATGGGTAGAACAATGTTGAAGGACTCAAAATTGGATGAAAAATTCTGGGTTCAAGCAATTGATACGGCAGTCTTCATTATCAACCAAAGTCTTCTCAGAAATAATTGCAACAAGACTCCATATGAATTATGGAAAGGAAAACTAGCCAATGTAAATTATTTCAGAATCTTCGGAAGCAAATGTTATATCAAAAGAGAAGATAAAAATTTGGGTAAGTTTGAATCACGTGTTGATGAAGGTATCTTTGTTGGTTACTCACGCAAAAGAAAGGCCTATAAATGCTATAATCTAAGACGAAAACTGATAGTGAAGAGCATAAATGTTACATTTGACGAAGATGGTGTTCTAGCGAGTAATGATGAGGATCTAGAATCTTTGAAACTTGAGACAGAGGCTGAAAAAGACACAGATAAAATTGTAGAACAAGAAGCAACTATCAATGAGGAAGAAGTAAACAATGATCATCAAGATATACCATAACAAAAACAAGAAGCTCCTCCAAGGAGAAAAAAAGAGTGGATTCAAAATAATCATCCAACAAATCAAATCATTGATGACATAAATGAAGGTCGACAGCTTCGTTCATCACAACAAGCTCACGTTGCTTTTCTAGCAACCTTTGAGCCTAGTAGTTTTGAGGAAGCCAACCAGAATGAACATTGGGTAGCAGCTATGAATGAATAATTGGATCAAATTGAGAAGAATAACACCTGGGAATTAGTTCCATGACCAAAATATAAAAATGTCATTGGGACTAAAAGGGTGTTCAGGAACAAATTGAATGAATACAGGCAAGTTACCAGAAACAAAGCAAGATTGGTTTGCAAAGGCTATGCACAAGTGGAAGAAATTGATTTCGATGAAAAATTTGCACCAGTTTCTAGAATGGAAGTCATCCAAATGTTTATCGCCTATGCATGTTCAAGAAAAATCAAAATCTACCAAATGGATGTTAAGTTAGCATTTCTGAATGGAGAATTAGAAGAAGAAGTTTACATCGAACAACCTGAAGTTTTTCTACTATCACAAAAAGAAGACTATGTCTGCAGGTTAAAGAAGGCTCTATATAGTCTCAATCAGGCTCCCAGAGCATGGCATGCTCGTCTTGATGGATATCTACGTCAACAAGGGTTCAAGAAAGGTACTGTTGATAGCAATCTTTATGTACAAATAGATAAAGATAATTTAACAATCGTTGAGGTATATGTCGATGATATAATATTTGGTAGCAATGATGATCGACTAAGTAAGAAATTTTCTACAAAGATGAAAAGTGAGTTTGAGATGTATTTACTTGGTGAGATGTCTTTACTTGGTGAGCTGACATACTTCTTAGGGCTTCAAATATCTCAGCAAGAAAAGGGAATATTTATATGTCAAGCCAAGTACATCAAGGAAATGCTCAAGAAATTCAAAATGGAAGATTGCAAACCTGTCCTTACTTTGATGGTAACAGGTTGAAAATTGAGCATAGACGACTTATCTAAGGATGTGGATCAGAGGTTGTAAAGATCTATGATTGTTAGTCTTCTATATGTAACAGCCTCTCAGCCAGATGTTATGCAAGCAGTTGGACAAGTAGCAAGATTCCAAGTAGCACCAAAGGAATCACATATTATTGCCATCAAAAAAATTCTTCGATATCTAAAGGGCACAGAAGAATATGGCTTGTGGTATCCCAAGGGTAAAAATCTCATTATTCAAGCCTTTACAGATGCAGATTGGGCAGGAAGCGTTGATGATCGTAAGAGTACTAGTGGAGCAGCATTCTATCTAGGTGGTTGTCTCGTATCATGGTTGAGCAAAAAGCAAACTTCAATCTCGTTATCTACGGCGGAAGCATAATACATTGCAACAGCATCATGTTGTACTCAAGTCCTTTGGATGAAAAAAACTTTGCAAGATCTTCAAGTACAATTCAGTGAGCCTATTCCCATATTCTATGACAACACTAGTGCCATCAGCATCTCCAAGAATCCTGTCATGCATTCAAAAACAAAACACATTCTGATCAAATATCATTTTGTTAGAGAAAAATTCACTGAAAATAATATCAAACTTGAGTACATTTGTACAAAAGAACAAATTGCTGATATATTCACTAAACCTTTACCTCGTGAAGCATTTGAATGTCTTCATCAAAATCTTGGGATTCTCCCAAGTTCTCATTAGATTTTCCCTTTTCAAGAATATAAAGCGGGAGTGGAAGTGTGTACAGGTCTGCAAGATGATTGTGTGTCAGCGGGAGTGGAAGTGTGTACAGGTCTGCAGGATGGTTGTGTTTCAGGGGGAGTTACCCTTTTCCATTGATGTCAAAGGGGGAGAGAATGTTGTAGGAAGAGGTATCATGATTGCAGGGAGAGTACCTGTGTTTCCATCAATGCCAAAGGGGGAGATTGTTGATTAGAGGTTTTCATTGATGTCAGCCCAAGCAGCACCAGGGGCTAACCCAATATTGCATGGGAATTTTGAACTACGAAATTAATATATTCTGGGTCAATAATGCTTTTTATGGTTTCTACTCGTCGAGATGTTTCCATTGATATATGGCACGCCATGTAATTCTTCACAGTTTGAGAGATACTTATGTTTGAAGTTTGTACCCCCAGTGAGTGGGCTAAAACCCCATGGGGTTGGGGCATGGGTCATTGAAAAGTCATAATTAATATTTTTTATGCTCCCAAAATCCCTCCCACGTTCACTTGTTGAAGCCCCTCTCAACTTAAGCATTCATATAAATTGTGATCTTCATTTCCTCCTTATGCAAGGGATTTGGCCATCTGAAACATGTCATCTTGGAATTTTCGCTCTAACTGAAATTTTTATGAGGCGAAGCCGAAATCCTGAGGAAGCTGCAATAAAAATTTCAGATCAAGGTGCACAATATTTTTGGAGATATGATCTGTGTAAGTCAGGGTTTTTGCAGGATCTTGAAATTCATCTCAAAGAAGTGACCTTGGTAAATTAGTCATAAATATCTCTCTGAGTATCATATTGGAATTCCATAAAAAGTGACGGATAGTGCACAGTCTGCAATTTTTTCCCTATCAATTTCAAAAACACGAATACACACTAGGTATGTCTAAAGTGAGTGCTCCGTTTGAAATGAACTCCATAATTGAGACAAGGAGCAGAACAACCTCTTCAAGAACTAAATTGAAGTTCTACTCAAGACATTCAAGTGATTAACTTATGGGGACCAATACAGACCGTGAGGAACACTGGCACAATGTGAGTTCTGAAACACACTGACCTGAATTTCGAGCCCTAGAAGGAAAAAAAGCTAGGACTGCAGTTGTCAAGGGTTGCAAGGACCCGACTTTTCTACGCAAGCTAGGAAGGGCTGTCTCGGCGAGCATAGCCTCCCCCGCCACCTGGCTTTGCCGCCAGCACAGCGGCTCTCTGCGCTAAGTTCATTGCACTGATCATTGTAAAGGTATCATTGTACTTAGTCATTGTAAATACATTATTGTACAAATTGTACTAGTATCTATCTGCCAAGGGTTGAAGAGGCAATGTTGGGAGGTCTAGGATCATCATTAGGTGGTTGTGTCAAAGTTGGGGTTATGTTCTAGTATATCTTCTTCTTCTACATCATTCTATATCATTGTAAAGTGTACCATTTTTCTTAGAATTTCAGAGTTCATCTCTTTATCTCTTCAGGGGGCAGGTAAACAGTAAGAGTTAAATTGTTTAAGAGGTTGTGTACGCTATTCGGTCGACACCGAAGAATATCGTAACTGTGCCACCATCCAAGTGATTGGGGGCACATGTATCTAGATTCCAGGGGTTGTTGAATTTTCAATTGGAGTTGAATATTAAATAATTATGAGAGTACATTAGGCAGTTTTTGATCCTGCAGCGGGCTCTCCATTTAAAAATGTGGAAAGCATCTCATGTCTTCCTTGGATTACCACTATCATTTTACAAACACCGATAATGATTAAGATTAACCACTGCCGAATTAAAAGGATTATCGATTCACCCTATGCTCAAAGATTTGGGCCAGATGTAAGATCCCACTTTGAGGTGTGAGAGAATTGAAAAAGATATCAATGGTGACAGAGAGGTTTGGCTTGATAGACTAAATATACACCTTGATAAGATCCTTCATAAGGCCAAAAAACACAATTAGATGTTAAGACACATGTCTGACCACTACAACACCAGAAAAAATATTTGCAAATATTAGATTCAAGCAATCGAAGGACAAAATCAAGGAAACCCTAATCACGGTTTCTTCACATACCTCATCAACACTTCATCCAACAAATTTTAAGATTTTTGGGCATGTTTTTGAGTTTTTGAGCATTTTGGTAAATTTTAACAGTCTTTTTGCACAGTCAGCCTCTAAAAAGTGGAGTGTGGGCCACATTGTGTTTTTGTGGATACCTCCAAATGAGAAACACTTTGCATATTTGGATAGATAATGATGTCTACATCACCTTCTAACTACTGGAACACCAAAAATAGAGCTTTTGACACGTGGAAAAGGTAAAAAATCTCTCAAAAAACACCCTTCTGCCTCCTTTTTCTGCCTCACGCTGCGCTTTTTGACCAGTCTTGGCAGATTTCATTTTTTACGAGCTTCACTCCACCATTTTCAAATCTTGAGAACCTTTTTGACAACTAGACTGGAATATATTTCCAATGATACATCTTGGGCCCAATTTGGACTTTAGGAAGTCACTCAAGAATGGATTTGAAGGCCCACATTGTGCTTTTTACCAGGCACGCTGTAAAAAGTGGGAGAAGCAATTCTTGGTCTATATATTTCATTTCCTTTGTCATTTAAATGGCTATATGATGTGTAATTGATCTTTGAACACTAGTTTAATCAGACATTTTGGCAGGATTTAATAGATAGAGTTGCAGCTATTTTGGTGGGATTATTGTGGTAATGTGTTTTAGCATTTTTTTCCTCTTATGTTTTAAATTTTTTTAATGTATTATGATTTCCATATTCATTCCATATTTAAATGTGAATGATACTCATATAGACAGAACTCATTAGTTGATGCTCTGAATTGGAGGAATTATTACAGTTTTGTTTCATCTTCTTCTAATTGAAAATAATTCATGATTTACATGCTCTTTTGTGAAACCATAGAAGTATAATCCACTCCATCAATATACCTAAATGCTTTAAACCATATGCCTACATTTCCCCATCATATATTTTCAATTTTGATCCTTTTTCTCCCTGACCTATTCACCATCCAACACTCAAAATCAAATCAATAAAAACCCTAGTGCTACTATACCTAGCCTAAAATCCTCATTATCCAATTATCTTGGCTGTGATCTCTAAGAGAGATCCCTCTCCTGCCTAGTGGGAATATATACTTGGAAAAATATTTGTCTGTGGTTACCTTTTATAGTCTCTTTCTCAGCCTCGGAGATCCAGTGAAGTGATAACATATTGCCGACCATACTAGGGAAGAAAGTGACAGATCCACCCTGGTTGTACCATAAGTTCATCAAATTCTTGGCTAGTGGTGGATAGGTCTAAGATTGCGTGGTGGCTGATCTAAAAGTTGCAAAGAAGTAAGTTTTTGAACAGTGAACATTCTGGCTTCGAGGAGATACACTAGATCAAATTCAGATCCTTATCGATATGATCCAGTTGAAGATCTGAAGAGAATTATTCGAAAGAAGAGATATCAACACACATAAATTCATTAAAATATTATTCCATTGGTAATATCTTATTCATTGCATGAAAATTATTATCTCTTGAAGGCATACCTTTTGATTCAAAATTTGAGATGTCTTTATTTCGATCAGAGTTTGAAAACTCACTATTTAATATATTTTTTAACCCATTAAGGCTTCCTGAACTAAAATAATTATCTGATATATATTTTAATTCATTGAAACTCAAAGATAATTTACCTTTTGAAGAAACTAAATCTGATTCAAACTTCAATACAATAGTCTCGAGTCAATTTTATAAGCTTGAAAAGTTAGCAAACCAAATTCAATAGCAATCTAAAAAATCCATAATTTAATATTAGCAAGAATCATTACCCTTCCCGACACAATCCCAGCTAGTTGTTTCTTCTTCATCTACACCATTTAGTTCATTACCCATTCAGTCAACTCCTTCCATTGTCACTCTATACTTCACTCAATGGGAGTCGTGGCTAGATATGCACCCCTCATTCTACCAGCTCAATTCAATGCCTTACCACATGGATATGGCCATAGACTCCCTCTCTTTGATGAGAGTTCTCAAATCACTGCAAAACAACACATAGTCAAATTTAGTGACTTTATTGACCTGGAAGAAATAGATGTTGACGATGCCAAGATGAGAATCATAGTTCAGAGATTTTTGGGAGATGTTAAAACCCGGTTTAGATCTTTGACTGTAAATTCAATAGCTACTCTAGACCAGATGATAGATGCCTTCATAGCCTGATGGGAGGTGAGGAAGAACACCTTGAAAATTATTTATGAATATGATAATCTGAAAAGGAATCTAAATGAATCAGTTCAGGATTTCACTGACCGTTTCAACCGAGTATACAATTCCATTCTAAATGAGATCAAACCTCATCTAGGTTTGGATCTCTTGGATTATCCAGAAGGCTTTGATCCGTACATGGCATATTGATTGCGAGAGAGGAATCTTGCAACATTAGAAGACATGCAGAATAATGCAGACTGTGTGGAAGAAAACTTGTCAATTAAGAAGTCAAAGATGAAGGGTGAGAGAAAAGTAACCATCAAATACAAAACATCCTCATCCTCCGAGGTAAAATTGGACACTTTGATAAGCAAAGTTGAAAGGATGGTTGACAAGATGTCCATTACAAAAATACATCCGAAAGCACCAGTTAGAAATCCTAAATTTAGAGGAAAGCAACACCAACCTCAATTCACAATCAAACAAAGAGAAAAAAGGGCTCCTAAGCAACTAGCACAACAACAACAGATTCAGACACCCTTGTAGAAAAATTATTCTCAAGGAGTCTGTTAGCCCCCTGTAAATTTTTGACAGGAAAAGTAGGGGGCTAAATTATTTCTGAGCCTTCAATGAATGCATATCCCCTGGAAACACATCATCCTTGAAGTCTCCTTGTGCCTTTGTCCTTTGATAAATCCCCTCTGCTGATTTCCATTATTAAGCCCCTCTGATTACAAAAACTGTGCTCCAAAAGGCTTTCATTTGCCCCTGGTATCCCTGTAAAATGCCTCGTTTTAACCTTTGTTTTCCCCTTGTCAATTTCCCCTCTGATCCCCTAAATCCTCCCAAAATCCCCTTTACATCCTGCTCGCACCCCTTGTTTGGCCTCATTTCCCCTTATTCCCTCTATCGTTTCCCTTTTCCACCCTCAAATTGCATTAAAATGGCCCAAAAGCCTTATTCTCCATGTATATGGGTCTTAGCCCCCTTCGGCTAGCCCCAGAACCGTTTTCCCTCACGTGACCTGGGTGTTAGAACCACCCACCAGCCCACAAGAGCACTTACCTCATACGATTCATCAGGCGCATTTATCGCTGTTGATCTAAATGGAATGGATGGCGATCGCCGCCCCCGTAGCAACTACCGTCAAACCCGTTCACCGCTCAGATCACATCTCCACCATTCGTTTACCTGCCAAATCAACGGTCTAGAATGCACCTGCCCCTGTGGTCCCTACCGTGCACTGTTCCATAAACCATCCGTTTTCTATCACACCACCTTTTGGAGGCAGCCGGTATTTTCTGATCGACCAGCGATTCCATACATCATCTGACGCGTGGCAGCGGCACTATTTCAAAACCGCTATCTCATCGCACGTTATCGTTCAGTACAGGACGCAAAGCGATATCATTGTCAGCCGTTCGATTTGTGATCGCCCATCTAACGGTTGTTGCTCCATGAAGTTGCGCGGGGTTTAATCCATGGTCACCGTACCCCTGACCCACTGTCCGTCGCCCTCTCTTGCATTTTCAACTGTCGATCTCCTTTGAGATCTGACGGTCCAGATTTGTTTTCCCCCATTGTTGACTATTTCACCATCGCCCGGCCCCACCACGTCACCATTCCATGTGTCTCAACCTTACATTCGCCTGCCCCCATTATATACGTTCGTTCCAAGGTCAAAGTTCAATATTTTTACGTTAAAACGTCTGCCTCGATGTTTTCCCATGCATTCTCCACTGCGTCATGTTCTCCTCCATAGTGCCTCTGTAGTCATCATCCTCATCCATGCCACTTCCATTGTCACGTTCATCTATACCGCCCTCCCCATAGATTTTTTTTGTAACCATTTTCGTGTTTTGTAGGTTTATGAGGTGGTAAAACCCGTCGTGGTCCACAGTCACTGTTGCAGTGGCACAGAATGTAGGAAAGGACCTTTTTCAGGGATTGAATTATGAAGAAAGCCTGGGAAGGTGCCGTGACAGGATGTGCATTCAAAGAGCGCAGGTAAAAACTCTGCCAAAGCTTCCAGGATCATTTAAAGCATAGATTTCATAGTCAGAGGAAATTGTGGAAGTAGAAAAGAGTATCAGTTGGAATAGCAGAGCGTTTAAGGCCGGAAATTGCAGATTTTGAGCCTTAATCCTATTATTGGAAGGCAGAGTACCAAAATCAAAGACCCCATGGATCGCATAGAAGGTCCAATGCATAGAAAACTATACCATCAGGGTTTCATATCAGCAGAACGTTCTTCCATAAAAGGACAAGGTGCCCATACATTTCTCATCCTATGCCGTGCTCCAGAGATATTTTCCAGCCTTCACAACAGTCCTATGCTGCCAGTGCATTAGTTACACAGTATGCAAAACCCCACAGTGTCCATACACCTTAGTTTATTCACCAGAATTCTGCAAAAGGCTACAGAAAGTACATCAAAGACATACCTTGAGTAAATTTCAGCCTGACGAAGATCACTCTTCTATCTGAAAAGCGCAGAAGATTAATGCTCAGAATTAAAACTGAATGGAGCTTCAGCCCTCCTACTATTTCAGAGTTTTAATGCTGGATTTAAGTTTACAACTACCATTGTTATTCTTTCTCCTATAAGAACCCTGTAGAAAATACTGTAAAAGGTTGTTGTTCGGCTACTGCCATTGTAGTTAGAGGGATTTAGTTTTGATTGTTAGAAAAATTCTGGGAGAAAGTAGCAGAGTAGTTTTTATTATAGTAGGATGGGAGGATAATTTAGGACTATAACAACCATTGAGCTCAGTGTATGTGACTAGTTTTGCATCAATTAATCAAAGCACATTTCATAGGATCCTGGTCTATTACTATTTGTGATGTTTTTCTAACTTTGTTTATTACATTTTCATAATGTTCATTTTCTGCTGGCTTGCATCAGAAATATGGTATAGGATTTACCCTTGTTAGGTACCCTATGCTTCTGCTCTCCTTGCCTTCTATTTTTTCTGCTAAACGTGTTATCTAAGGGTCGTTTTCAGTTAATTTAACCAGTGTAGTAGTTCCTTATGCTACTAGCTGATGTATGAATTAAATGAATCTGTCTTTAGATGTTCTTGTTGGGTTTAAGCTGGAAGATTTGGGAACATTGGGGATTAGAGTTAGCCCTGTCCACTAGGATCCTTGTGCGACCAGCTGGCCTTTCTAAGATCTCTTTTTTAAACTTATCTCTGTTTTCCCTTGGAGCATGCTAAAGCTGACCTGGAGTTAAATGACCTCTGGTCCGATCTATAAGCTGCCCCTTTATCTCTCCTTTGAGAGTTGACTATGAGTATGTCCAAGCAGGTCTAGAGTTAAATGACCTTTGACCTGATCTATAGACAGAAATTAGGTTTCTTTCCTTCTCTCACTTTCTTTCCTTAATGTTCCATCCCACCATCTAATCTACAAGATCCTTTAGTATTAGATGACTTTCCCTCTAAAAGCTTGGCTAGTTGTTGCATGTAACCACTTTTCATGACTCCATATCCCAATGGATGACACTTTCTTGACCTATCCTCTTTGCTGAACCATCCTGCTGTTTTGTTCCTTTTCTCCCATTACTTTCTCTGTCCATGATCTCATGACCAACCCAGCGACCAACCAACCAAATCATTTAAAAATCCCCCTTTTTGGTGCTTCATACCTAGCCTAACATCTTATTTTGAGCTTCAAAGATATACCATTCTTTTCTCTATTCAGATAGATCCCTCTCCGGGTCCAGGAGGGCTAGATCCTAGGGCCCCAAAGTGGTTTTGATGTTGTCTCATCTTTTGGTCTTTCCAATCTGGCCAAAACATGGGAACCCCAACATAATGGCAACTCCACTGGGGACTGAGTACAATTATCTTTCATACTCTTAGGCACTGAAAAGACTGAATATCTATGGTTACATTGGAATTAAATTTCTTATGGTGGATCGCATCTCACTTCAAACGTTCATATACATCCACTTGGAGACTCCACACTCCCTATGATCCAAAGACCTAATAACTCCACTGGTAGAAGACTCTGAACTGGTTGAGAAGATACCGTGACCTCTTTCTTATTTACAAACATGCTTCCACGCATACAGAGAAGATATGCCCCAATGAGCAGGTAGCATATCCCTGGATTCCCACACAAAATGCCTGAAGTGGACTGGTTAAAAAACCTGCCTATCTTTCAGGGTGAAAACACTGAGGACCCCTTGCTACATCTCATCAAGTTTCATATACATGTGTGGAAATTTAAAGTTGAATGGCATGAAGACTGCCTAATGAAAATGTTCATGGCAACATTAGAAGGAAAAGCTAGGGTCTGGTATGAATGGTTAGAACCTCGGAGTTTGTTTTCTTTAAGGGACATGCACCAAGCATTTTACAAGAATTATAAAGGAAACTCTCCATCCTTATCATGGGATTGTTGTGATCAATCTTAGAATATCATACAGTATCTGTTAGGTATTGATGAGGATTTGGTTGATATACATCCTGAAGATCTATTAACAACCATTCAATATTTTCATATGCATCGTAGTTATTACAAGAACATGGATGAATCAGCTCAGGAAGGAAGTAGTCAAGAGACTGTAGACATTCTTCAAGGTATTCCTGAAAACTTAGATGCTGATTTATCATCCCTTGTAGTTGAAGCTGAAAATGACATTCTGCCTCAAATCCAGTCTTCAAAGGAAACAGAGAGCTGCTGCACTTCTGCACAAAGGAACACAAGACCATCTTCCCCTTTGACAGAAGAAGAAATATATCAGATCATCAATGGACAGCCAGCCTCTGAATTTTCTTACAGATCAGAAATTCTTGTCCATTCATTTGATGAGCTTTGTTATACAGAGTTGGAAAGCTCACATGTAAATCAGAGTGAAGAAAGATCTGCTGATAATCCAATATACCTGATTGGTAGCATTACATACATTCATGATTCTCCTATTTTTGATCTATCTGATGATGATGTTCTCCAAACAGAAGATGATCTTGCAGGGTCACCATTAGTATATTTGTGGGAGGAAAATTAGTTACCTTTACTTCCAGAAAGTAATGAGCCAATGCAGGCTATTTATGAAACTGATGGGGAGAGCTACGATAGTATAATAGCTAATGAATATTCTTTGAATCTTCATTCTGCTCTACCATAGATCATCAGTGAGACTGGTAACCAGCAGTTTTTCCTTTCAGAAAATGAAGAGGAAAACAAGGAAGAGATCTTTGAGCAGTTTGAAAGCAATGAGCCTACTCTTGAAAAATAGGAAACAATGGAACAAACCACTGCTCAAGAATACTTAGATCTTTTCACAGAGCTCAGCACATCAAAGCAAAACATATCAGAGCTCCAAGAGGACAAAACTACCATATATGATGAGTCCTCTAGTTCAGATAATGAAGAAGATGAGTGAGATTCTCTTTCTCAAGAGAGTCTTATTCTTGATCCAGTGGAAGAAGAGGAAATCCTGGTTGAAGCCTACCTGCCAGATATTCATAACCCAGTATCATTTCATGATCCTTATGCACATTTCCTGCACACATTTGAAGAAGGATCAAAGGTATCTTTGAGCAACATGTTGCAAACAGAAAGCAAAGTTTTCAAAGCTACTGTTATTGGAAAAAAAGAGTGGGAGCTGCCTTGCCTATCCAGCCTACTCAAGGAGTTGAGCAAGGAAGACTAGTCATGGGATCATTTGATAGATTGGTTGCATTGGAAGACAATGTTTGTAAGCTAGACTTGTAAATATCCTAGTTAGAGTAGTGTAGGTAGGAAAAGATCAAATAAGCTCGGCCTGTGAGCATGTAGTTAGTTGTTTTAATTTCTGCAAGGTCCAGCAAGTTAGACAGTCTAATCCTGGCTTGACTGTTTTCAATTTCTGTCTTAGAATGTAGAGAAGAAATCTGCTAGACAGTTTAATCCTAGCAGATACTAGATTATGTAGAGAAACAATGAGACCAACAGTTTAGCATGGTCTCATGGAGTAATAAGGGTAGAAATAGAATAGGTTTATTTTATGTTTATAAATAAATGATGTAAAGGGTCTGCTAGTTCAAATGCACCCTAAAAGAAAAATGCTAGGATTTTAGTCTGGGTAGGTAGATTGTTTGGGAATGTTTCTGCTGATATAATGTCTTCAGGATTTTTGGCAGCTGATCTAAAGAAAGAAAGGGATGTGCCAAGCAGCAAGCACCTAGCCTACACCAAATATTTATCCTCTGAATTCTTGACTCCTTTAAGAAGAAGCCATCCCCATGTGGAGCCACTGTTAGCCCCCTGTAAATTTTTGACAGGCAAAGTAGGGGGCTAAATTGTTTTTGAGCCTTCAATGAATGCATCTCCCCTAGAAACACATCATCCTTGAAGTCTCCTTGTGCCTTTGTCCTTTGATAAATCCCATCTACTGATTTCCATTATTAAGCCCCTCTGATTACAAAAACTGTGCTCCAAAGGCTTTCATTTTCCCCTGGTATCCCTGTAAAATGCCCCGTTTTAACCTTTGTTTTCCCCTTGTCAATTTCCCCTCTAATCCCCTAAATCCTCCCAAAATTCCCTTTACATCCTGCTCACACCCCTTGTTTGGCCTGATTTCCCCTTATTCCCTCTATTGTTTCCCTTTTCCACCGTCAAATTGCATTAAAATGGCCCAAAAGCCATATTCTCCATGTATATGGGTCTTAGCCCCCTTTGGCTAGCCCCAGAACCATTTTCCCTCACGTGAACCGGGTGCTAGAACCACCCGCCAGCCCATAAGAGCGCTTACCTCATATGATTCTTCGGGCGCGTTTATAGCCATTGATCTAAACGGAATGGACGGCGATCACTGCCCCTGCATCAACTACCGTCAAACTCATTCACAGCTCAGATTGCATCTCCACCGTTCGTTTACCCGCCAGATCAACGGTCTAGAATGCACCTGCCCCTATGGTCCCCGCCAAGCACTATTCCATAAACCATCCGGTTTCTATCGCACTGCCTTTCGGAGGTAGGCTGTATTTTCCGATTGACCAACGATTCCATACATAATCCGACACATGGCAGCGGCACTATTTCAAAACCGTTATCTCATCGCGCGTTATCGTTTGGTACAGGACACGGAGCGATATCACCGTCAGTCGTCTGATCTGCGATTGGCCATGTAACGGTTGTCGCTCCACGAAGTTGCACGGGGTTTAAACCATGGTCACCATACACCTGACCCACTGTCCATCGCCCTCTGCTGCATTTTCAACCGTCGATCTCCTTTGAGATCTGACGGTCCAGATTTGTTATCCCCCGCTGTTGACTATTCCGCCATCGCCCGTCCCCGCCACGTCACCATTCCACGTGTCTCCACTGTACATTCGCCCGCCCCGTTATATACATTTGTTCCAAGGTCAAAGTTTAATATTTTTAAGTTAAAACGTCTGCCTCGACGTTTTCCCATGAATTCTCCACTGCGTCATGTTTAACTCCATAGCGCCTCTGCAGTCATCATCCTCGTCCATGCCACACTGCCATTGTCATGTTCATCTATACCGCCCTCCCCATAAATGTTTTTTGTAACCATTTTCGTGTTTTGCAGGTTTATCAGGTGGTAAAACCCGTCGTGGTCCACAGTCACTGTTGCAATGGCACAAAACGCGGGAAAGGACCTTTTTCAGGGATTGAATTATGAAGAAAGCCTGGGAATGCACCGTGACAGGATGTGCATTCAAAGAGCGCAGCCAAAAACTCTGCCAAACCTTCCAGGATCATTTCAAGCATAGATTTCACAGTCAAAGGAAATTGTGGAAGCGACAAAGAGTATTAGTTGGAATAGCAGAGCGTTTAAGGCCTGAAATTGTAGATTTTGAGCCTTAATCCTATTATTGGAAGGCAGAGTACCAAAATCAAAGACCCCATGGATCGTGCAGAAGGTCCAATGCACAGAAAACTATACCATCAAGGTTTCATATCAGCAGAACGTTCTTCCATAAAAGGAAAAGGTACCCATACATTTCTCATCCTATGTCGTGTTCTAGAGATATTTTCCAGCCTTGACAACAGTGCTATGCTGCCAGTGCATTAGTTACACATTATGGAAAACCCCACAGTGTCCATACACCTTAGTTTATTCACCAGAATTCTGCAAAAGGCTACAGCAAGTACATCAAAGACATACCTTGAGTAAATTGCATCCTGACGAAGATCACTCTTCTATCTGAAAAGTGCAGAAGATTAATGCTCAGAATTAAAACTGAATGGAGCTTCGGCCCTCCTACTGTTTCAGAGTTTTAATGTTGCATTTAAGTTTACAACTACCATTGTTATTCTTTCTCCTATAAGCACCTTGTAGAACATATTGTAAAAGGTTGGCGTTCGGCTGCTGCCGTTGTAGTTAGAGGGATTCAGTTTTGATTGTTAGAACAGTTCTGGGAGAAAGTAGCAGAGTAGTTTATATTGTAGTAGGCTGGGAGGATAAGTTGGGACTGTAACAGCCATTGAGCTCAGTGTATGTGACTGTTTTTGCATTAATTAATCAAAGCACATTTCATAGGATCCTGGTCTATTACTATTGGTGATGTTTTTCTAACTCTGTTTATTACATTTTCATAATGTTCATTTTCTGCTGGCTTGCATCAAAAATATGGTATAGGATTTACGCTTGTTAGGTACCCTATGCTTCTGCTCTCCTTGCCTTCTATGTTTTCTACTAAACGTGTTATATAAGGGTTGTTTTCATTTAATTTAACCAGTGTAGTAGTTCCTTATGCTACTAGCTGATGTATGAATTAAATGAATCTGTCTTTAGACGTTCTTGTTCGATTTAAGTTGGAATATTTGGGAACACTGGGGATTAGAGTTAGCCCTGTCCACTAGGATCCTTGTGCGACCACCTAGCCTTTCTAAGATCTCTCTATTAAACTTATCTCTGTTTTCCCTTGGAGCATGCTAAAGCTAACCTGGAGTTAAATGACCTCTGGTCTGATCTATAAGCTATCCCTTTGTCTCTCCTTTGAGAGTTTCCTATGAGTATGTCCAAGCAGGTCTGGAGTTAAATGACCTCTGACCTGATCTATAGACAGAAATTAGGTTGCTTTCCTTCTCTCACTTTCTTTCCTTAATGTTCCATCCCACCATCTAATCTAAAATATCCTTTAGTATTAGATGACTGGCCCTCTGAAAGCTTGGCTATTTGTTGCATGTAATCACCTTTCATGACTCCATAGCCCAATGGATGACACTTTCTTGACCTATCCTCTTTGCTAAAACATCCTTCTATTTTGTTCCTTTTATCCCATTACTTTCTCAGTCCATGATCTCATGACCAACCCAACGACCAACCAACCAAATCATTTTAAAACCCCCCTTTTTTGTGCTTCATACCTAGCCTAACATCTTATTTTGAGCTTCAAAGATATACCAATATTTTCTCTATTCGGAGAGATCCCTCTCCGAGTCCAGGAGGGCTAGATCCTAGGGCCCCAAAGTGGTTATGATGTTGTCTCATCTTTTGGTCTTGTCAATCTGGCCAAAACATGGGAACCGCAACATAATGGCGACTCCACTGGGGACTGAGTGCATTTATATTTCATACTCTTAGGCACTCAAAAGACCCACGATCTCTGGTTAGATTGGTATTAAATTGCTGATGGTGGACAGCATCTCACTTCAAACGTTCATATACATCCACCTAGCGACTCCACACTCCCTATGATCCAAAGACCTAATGACTCCACTAGTAGAAGACTCTGAACTGGTTGAGAAGATACAATGACCTCTTTCTGAATTTCAAACATGCTTCCACGCATGCAGAGAAGATATGCCCCAATGAGCAGGGAGCATATCCCTGGATTCCCACACAAAATGCCTGAAGTGGACTGGTTAAAAAACCTGCCTATCTTTCAGGGTGAAAACACTGAGGACCCCTTGCTAAATCTCATCAAGTTTCATATACATGTGTGGAAATTTAAAGTTGAATGGCATGAATAATTCCTAATTAAAATTTTCATGGCAACATTAGAAGGAAAAGCTAGGGTCTGGTATGAATGGTTAGAACCTCGGAGTTTGTTTTCTTTAAGGGACATGCACCAAGTATTTTACAAGAATTATAAAGGAAACTCTCCATCCTTATCATGGGATTGTTGTGATCAATCTCAGAATATCATACAGTATCTGTTAGGTATTGATGAGGATTTGGTTAATATACATCCTGAAGATCTATTAACAGCCATTCAATATTTTCATATGCATCCTAGTAATCACAAGAACATGGATGAATCAGCTGAGGAAGGAAGTAGTCAAGAGACTATAGACATTCTTCAAGGTATTCCTGAAAACTCAGATGCTGATTTATCATCCCTTGTAGTTGAGGCTGAAAATGGCATCCTGCCTCAAATCCAGTGTTCAAAGGAAACAGAGAGCTACTGCACTTCTGCACAAAGGAACACAAGACCATCTTCCCCTTTGAGAGAAGAAGAAATATATCAGATCATGAATGGACAGCCAGCCTCTGAATTTTCTTACAGATCATAAATTCTTTTCCATTCATCTGATGAGATTTGTTATACAAAGTTGGAAAGCTCACATGTAAATCAGAGTGAAGAAAGATCTGCTGATAATCTAGTATACCTGATTGGTAGCATTACTTACATTCATGATTCTCCTATTTTTGATCTATCTGATGATGATGTTCTCCAAACAGAAGATGATCTTGTAGGGTCACCATTAGTAGATTTGTGGGAGAAAAATCAGTTACCTTTACTTCCAGAAATTAATGAGCCAATGCAGGCTATTTATGACACTGATGGGGAGAGCTACGATAGTATAATAGCAGATGAAGGTTTTTTGAATCTTCATTCTGCTCTACCACAGATCATCAGTGAGACTGGCAACCAGCAGTTTTTCCTTTCAGAAGATGAAGAGGAAAACAAGGAAGAGATATTTGAGCAGTTTGAAAGCAATGAGCCTACTCTTGAAAAAGAGGAAGCAATGGAACAAACCACTGCTCAAGAATACTTAGATCTTTTCACAGAGCTCAACACATCAAAGCAGAACATATCAGAGCTCCAAGAGGACAACACTGCCATATATGATGAGTCCTCCAGTTCAGATAATGAAGAAGATGAGGGAGATTCTCTTTCTCAAGAGAGTCTTATTCTTGATCCAGTGAAAGACGAGGAAATCCTGGTTGAAGGCTGCCTGCCAGATATTCATAACTAGGTATCATTTCATGATCCTTATGCACATTTCCTGCACACATTTGAAGAAGGATCAAAGGTATCTTTGAGCAGCATGTTGCAAATAGAAAGAAAATTTTTCAAAGCTACTGTTATTGGACAAAAAGAGTGGGAGTTTCCTTGCCTATCCAGCCTACTCAAGGAGTTGAGCAAGGAATACCAGTCATGGGATCATTTGATATATTGGTTGCATTGGAAGACAATGTTTGTAAGCTAGACTTGTAAATATCCCAGTTAGATTAGTGTAGGTAGGAAAAGCTCAAATAAGCTTGGTTTGTGAGCATGTAGTTAGTTTTTTTAATTTCTGCAAGGTCCAGCAAGTCAGACAGTCTAATCCTGGCTTGACTATTTTCAATTTCTGTCTTAGAATGTAGAGAAGAAATCTTCTAGACAGTTTAATCCTAGCAGATACTAGATTAGGTAAAGAAACTATGAGACCAACAGTTTAACCTGGTCTCATGGAGTAATAAGGGTAGAAATAGAATAGGTTTATTTTCTTTTTATAAATAAATGATGTAAAGGGTTTGCTAGTTCAAATGCACCCTAAAAGAAAAATGCTAGGATTTTAGTCTGGGTAGGTAGATTGTTTGGGAATGTTTCTGCTGATATAATGTCTTCAAGATTTGTGGCAGTTGATCTAAAGAAATAAAAGGATGTGCCAAGCAGCAGGCACCTAGCCTACACCAAATATTTATCCTCTGAATTCTTGACTTCTTCAAGAAGAAGCCATCCCCATGTGGAGCCACTGTTAGCCCCCTGTAAATTTTTGACAGGGAAAGTAGGGGGGCTAAATTATTTCTGAGCCTTCAATGAATGCATCTCCCCTGGAAACACATCATCCTTGAAGTCTCCTTGTGCCTTTGTCCTTTGATAAATCCCCTCTGCTGATTTCCATTATTAAGCCCCTCTGATTACAAAAACTGTGCTCCAAAAGGCTTTCATTTTCCCCTGGTATCCCTGCAAAATGCCCCGTTTTAACCTTTTTTTTCCCGTTGTCAATTTTCCCTCTGATCCCCTAAATCCTCCCAAAATCCCCTTTACATCCTGCTCGCACCCCTTGTTTGGCCTGATTTCCCCTTCTTCCCTCTATCGTTTCCCTTTTCCACCCTCAAATTGTATTAAAATGGCCCAAAAGCCATATTCTCCATGTATATGGGTCTTAGCCCCCTTCGACTAGCCCCAGAACTGTTTTCCCTCACGTGACCTGGGTGTTAGAACCACCCGCCAGCCCACAAGAGTGCTTACTTCATATGATTCATCGGGCGCATTTATAGCCGTTGATCTAAACGGAATGGATGACGATCGCTGCCCCGCCAGCAACTACCGTCAAACCCGTTCACCGCTTAGATCACATTTCCACCATTCGTTTACTCGCCAGATCAACGATCTAGAATGCACCTGCCCCTGTGGTCCCCGCCACGCACTATTCCATAAACCATCTGATTTCTATCGCACCGGATTTTGGAGGCAGGCGGTATTTTCCGATCGACCAGCGATTCCATACATCATCCGACACGTGGCAGTGGCACTATTTCAAAACTGCTATCTCATCGCGCGTTATCGTTCGTTACAGGACACGGAGCGATATCACTATCAGCCGTCCGATCTGTGATCACTCATCTAACGGTTTTCTCTCCACGAAGTTTAGCGGGGTTTAATCCATCGTCACCGTACCCCTGACCCAATGTCCGTCGCCCTCCACTGCATTTTCAACCATCGATCTCCTTTGAGATCTGACAATCCAGATTTGTTTTCCCCCGCTATTGACTATTCCGCCATCGCTCGGCCCCGCCACGTCACCATTCCATGTGTCTCCACCGTACATTCGCCGCCCCCATTATATACGTTCGTTCCAAGGTCAAAGTTCAATATTTTTACGTTAAAATGTCTGCCTCGACGTTTTCCCATGCATTCTCCACTGCGTCATGTTTTCCTCCATAGCACCTCTGTAGTCATCATCCTTGTCCACACCACACTGCCATTGTCACGTTCATCTATACCACCCTCCCCATAAATGTTTTTTGTAACCATTTTTGTGTTTTGCAGGTTTATCAAGTGGTAAAACCCGTCATGGTCCACAGTCACTCTTGCAGTGGCACAGAACGCAGGAAAGGACCTTTTTCAGGGATTGAATTATAAAGAAAGCCTGGGAAGGCACCGTGACAGGATGTGCATTCAAAGAGTGCAGCTAAAAACTCTGCCAAACCTTCCAGGATCATTTAAAGCACAAATTTCATAGTCAGAGGAAATTGTGGAAGCGGCAAAGAGTATCAGTTGGAATAACAGAGCGTTTAAGGCCTAAAATTGTAGATTTTGAGCCTTAATCCTATTATTGGAAGGTAGAGTACCAATATCAAAGACCCTGTGGATCACGCAGAAGGTACAATGCACAGAAAAATATACCATCAGGGTTTCATATCAGCAGAACGTTCTTCCATAAAAGGATAAGGTACCCATACATTTCTCATCCTATGTCATGTTCTAGAGATATTTTCCAGCCTTAACAACAGTCCTATGCTGCCAGTGCATTAGTTACATAGTATGGCAAACCCCACAGTGTCCATACACCTCGGTTTATTTACCAGAATTCTGCAAAAGGCTACAGCAAGTACATCAAAGACATACCTTGAGTAAATTGTAGCCTGAAGAAGATCACTCTTCTATCTGAAAAGCGCAAAATATTAATGCTCAGAATTAAAACCGAATGGAGCTTCGGCCCTCCTACTGTTTCAGAGTTTTAATGCTGCATTTAAGTTTGCAACTACCATTGTTATTCTTTCTCCTATAAGAACCCTGTAGGACATATTGTAAAATATTTTTGTTCGGCTGCTGCCATTGTAGTTAGAGGGATTCAGTTTTGATTGTTAGAACAGTTCTGGGAGAAAGTAGCAAAGTAGTTTGTATTGTAGTAGGTTGGGAGGATAATTTGAGACTGTAATAGTCATTGAGCTCAGTGTATGTGACTGGTTTTGCATCAATTAATGAAAGCACATTTCATAGGATCCTGATCTATTACTATTGGTGATGTTTTTCTAACTCTGTTTATTACATTTTCATAATGTTCATTTTCTGTTGGCTTGCATCAGAAATATGGTATAGGATTTACCCTTGTTAGGTACCCTATGCTTCTGCTCTCCTTGCCTTCTATGTTTTCTACTAAATGTGTTATCTAAGGGTTGTTTTCAGTTAATTTAACCAGTGTAGTAGTTCCTTATGCTGCTAGCTGATGTATGAATTAAATGAATCTGTCTTTAGATGTTCTTGTTGGGTTTAAGCTGGAAGATTTGGGAACACTAGGGATTAGAGTTAGCCCTGTCCACTAGGATCCTTGTGCGACCAGCTGGCCTTTCTAAGATCTCTCTGTTAAACTTATCTATGTTTTCCCTTGGAGCATGCTAAAGCTGACATGGAGTTAAATGACCTATGGTCCGATCTATAAGTTGCCCCTTTGTCTCTCCTTTGAGAGTTGCCTATGAGTATGTCCAAGTAGGTCTGGAGTTAAATGACCTCTGACCTGATCTATAGACAGAAATTAGGTTGCTTTCCTTCTCTCACTTTCTTTCCTTAATGTTCCATCCCACCATCTAATCTAAAATATCCTTTAGTATTAGATGACTTTCCCTCTAAAATCTTGGCTAGTTTTTGCATGTAATCACCTTTCATGACTCCATAGCCCAATGGATGACACTTTCTTGACCTATCCTCTTTGCTGAAACATCCTGCTATTTTATTGCTTTTCTCCCATTACTTTCTCATTCCATGATCTCATGACCAACCCAGCGACCAACCAACCAAATCATTTTAAAACCCCCCTTTTTTGTGCTTCATACCTAGCCTAACATCTTATTTTGAGCTTCAAAGATATCCCATTCTTTGCTCTATTCGTAGAGATCCCTCTCCGGGTCCAGGAGGGCTAGATCCTAGGGCCCCAAAGTGGTTCTGATGTTGTCTCGTCTTTTGGTCTTGCCAATCTGGCTAAAACATAGGAACCCCAACAGAGTCGAGGAAGAAGAAGAAGGTCCAATTATTGAATAAAAACACTTTTTTTTACAGCTGATGGCCAACCCTTATTTTTAATAGAAAATGAAGAATATGTTGAGAAGACAGATGTGCCTAAGGATGAAGATTACATATTATCCAATGATCATGAGTTGGACGTTGAGTCTGATGATTATTAGTGGGGCTATTTGAATGCACTTAGCTCACAGTAGAGACAATACTCATTGAGGGGTAGAGATGTCCCAGTAAATCGTATTTAGAAGCAGGCATGCCAATAGAAAAATATGCAACCAAAACAAAATACTCAAGGTAATCAAAAGAAAGGAAAAGAACCTACAGCTACAAATCAGAGAAAGGTTAATCATCCATATAATAGCACACTGGGCAAATAAATGGACAATTAGAAGAAGGGAGCTACACCAAAGGATCAACTCGACAAAAGAGACAATACCATTAAATAGGTAGACAAATCCATTCCTTGCAGCTTAGAAACTGAAATTTCCAAATTAAAAGTCTCTATCCCTTTAACTGAACTTGTCAAAAATCATCAGTATAAGTGTCATGTAGCCAAAATGTTAAAAGTTGATCCTTTATCTGATATGGTAAATGTCGAAGATGATCAACCTCAACTTATTTTTGGTTCAACAATAAACGGTTAGTTAGAGGATAGTGAAGTTCCCCCATTCTATTGGAGTCTGAGAATTCACCAATGTATCCTTCACAATTCCATTCTCAACTTTGGAGCTTCCCATAATTTGATGTCGAAAGCCATTATGGATAAATTAGGCCTAGATATCACTCATCCATACCATGACTTGTATTCTTTGATTCAGGTAGAGTTCATTGTCTTGGTCTCATAAAGGATTTGGTAGTTTCCGTTGAACAAATTCCAACAAAGAATGTCTTGATGGATGTGGTGGAATGTGATATATTGTCGTGGTTCCAGTATGTTTCTTTCAATATCTTGGGGAGTGAAGTTGAGAAGCACTTCGCAACTCGATTTCTCTTATTCTACCATCCCATTTTTTGGACAATTGATAAATTTGTACTGGGAAACGAAGATGAAATACATTATAACCAAAAAAGAGAAGCCTAACAATCATCCAATTAATGTTGTACGTATAGATCTAGAATCATTTATTTTTTTCAATGATAGCAGTTTGAATGATGTAGATAGTCAGCTTGTAAAAGTAGAAGATATTCCAGAAATTTCAAATTGTGTAAGAGCAGTTTTGGATGAGGGAAAAGAAAATTTTCCAATTTCTTCAGAGCAGTTTTCAGATGAGGTAGATCAAAGTTCTGAACAGAATCTAGAAGTGGCTCGAAAATATGAGATGGAATAGAAATCAAAATTCCAACACCTAGAAGATGAAAATTGTCTTTGGACCATGGATTTTGATGGTGCCTCGGGGAAATATGGGGCAGGCATCAGAATTTGGATCCGTATTCCTCTTCATCAGCCGATTAAAGCTCCAAAAAAATTAAGATTATGTTCATATAAGTTGGCTTTTAATTGTTCTAACAATGAAGCGGAATATGAGGCATTGATCACCGGCCTCAAGATCTTGAAAAAGTTGGGCGCAAGAAGAATTTTAATTTATGGTGAATCTGAACTTCTGATAAAATAGGTAAAAGGGGAACACTAGGCCAAGCATCCACGAATAAGAGCGTACAATAATGTTGTATTGTATATCCTAAAGATGTTTCTTGAACATACATTGTCAATAGTGCTGAGAAGTCAGAATCTCATGGCAGATTCGCTTGCTATAGAAAAAAGTAATTTCAAGATCCCTATATTTTCCAATAAGAATGTTGAAATCCATGTAAAACATCGGCCAACTGTCCCTGACAACTTGCAGTATTGGCAAGTATTTTGGGATGAAAAGCAGGTAAATAATTTTCTACAAAATGAAGGTGAATTTAGGAATTCTTTCATTGATGAATTTTATGACAAGGGTGATCAATTCATCGAAGCCACTCAGGTTGATATATTACAGTTGAAGGATAACAATATTCCAAGAGTTCTCATACCTTTGGAATAATTGTTTGATCAAGATGATGTTTCTAGGAAGCCGACATTGGTTCCTACAGAGAAAGGTGTGGAGGATGTAAACATCAAAACATTGGACAAGCCTAAGATGGTCAAACTGCCCAAGTCTTTATCTCCTAAGGTAAAAGACAAATACATTGATTTATTGTCTAAATTTTCTTATTTTTTCAGTTGGGATTATGCAGACTTGAAGGTTTATGATAATAATATTATTCAACATACCATTCCAATTAAACCTGACAAAAAGACCTTCATAAAAAAGCTAAGAAGAATCAACCCGAGGTTTCTGCCATCAATAGAAAAGGAAGTGAACAAACTTTACAAGTTTGAAATCATTGTTCCTATTAGATTTTCTGACTGACTATCAAATCTAGTTCCAGTAAGGAAGAAAACTAAAGAAATAAGGCTTTGCATTGATTTTATAAAGTTAAACAAGGTGTATCTTAAGGATAATTATCCCCTTTCCAAAATGGATCACATCCTACAGAGAGTGGTTAGAGCTTCCTGAATATCACTTCTTGATGGATATTTGGGATATAATTAGATTTTAGTGCATGAGAAGGACTAAGACAAAACTGCCTTCATGACACCTTGGGGCACATTTAAGTATGCTAAGATGCCATTCAAACTCAAGAATGCAGGGGCCACCTTTCAGCGGGCAATGGACATAGCCTTTGCAGATGAGAAATATGTTTTCTTAGTTGTATATCTAGATGATTTGGAATTTTTCTTTCATTCCAATGATGAACACTTGTATCACTTAATAATTGTATTTCAGAAATGCAAGAATTTTGGAATTTCTCTTAATCCAAAAAAGATCCTTTTTTCCATGGAGGAGGGCACACTTCTCGGTCACATCATCTCTAAATATGAAATCCGGATTGACCCTTCTTGGGTTGTGGCTATTCAGAAAATTGACTTTCCATGGAGTAAAAAAGAAATCCAAGCTTTCAATGGTATGATGAACTTCTTATGCACATTTATTCCAAATATGGCTGAGCATCTTCGATAAATTACAAAAATGTTAAAGAAAGTCAGTGAGGTAAATTGGTCCAAGGATGCCAAAAAGTCTTTTAACTTAGTGAAATTTTCCTTAAATACAACCCATGTTTTAATCAACCCAAATTATTCTATTGATTTTTATCATTTTCTCATTTTCCTCCGAGCATACCTTGGCTGCAGTCTTGATGCAAAAGAAGGATAAGACTGAGAAGCCCATTAAATTTTTCAGTAGAACTATCAGGGATACAACTCTTTAGTAAAATATCATTGAGAAGAAAGTCTTGGCTTTAGTAAAGGAATTGAAGGATTTTTGTTTATACATTTTACATTCACATATTCTGGCTTATGTCCCCAATGCAGCTGTAAAATATGTTCTTATGAAGATTGGTCCATAAGGTAGAAGAGGGAAGTGGATAGTAGCAATGTTATAATATCGCCTCGAGATTGTTACGAGGATTAATCCCTCTTGTGGACAAGAGAGATCTCCCTAGTACTCTAGCGAGTAACTAGAAACAAAGATCCATTTGAATACCTTTTCCTTTAGATTAATTTCATTACAAGATTATAATAATATTAAAGTAGAGAGGACATGCTCCTACCTTGAAATCCAAATGCTTGATGTAGCCCTTTGTCCTATCACTCCAAAGTGATTCTCCAATGAGTAGAACCTGCAATCAAAGACAAGACAAATAATCAAAGCATTTGCAACATATAATAATAAAAAAATACTAATACAACTTAGTGATCAAGGAGTCTAAGTATTAACATTATTCCAATAAGCATAGAAACAAAGCAATGAGAAAAAGAGATCCATATGTATTAAAAGCATTTGTAATATTCCCAAAAGAGAAAAAGAGATCAAGGAGTCTAAGTATTTTTAATATTCCCAAATGGGAAAAGAAGAAATATAGTGCATAAACATGGAAATAGCAGTGTAAATCAATGCATAAATGTGAGATACCAATATGGAGCTTGTTTATTCATTATAACAACAGCAAAAATGTATAATATAATGGGCCACAAACCATAAGATAAGATACAACAAGCCTCCAATAAATAAATCCCTCAAGAATGAGGTGTTGCTACTATATCAAAATGCCGGAAGACTGCTACAACGCAGTCATATGTACACTGCTACAAAAAATGAACATAAAAAATATGAATGGCTTATATATGCCTCAAAATATACAACAAATGACGATTTAGGCTCTATACAACCTCCAACAAAGAACCTAATAGGGTTTTATGAAATACACCAATATACAAGATATGAACCAAAGCCCTAGGGCTGAAGATTCACTGCAACAATACAACTAGAAATATGTGGTTGACCTAATATGAAATAATGTAGCCTCCTCCAATGGATACTCCAAATGAAAGTTTGATTACTTCACTAGGAAACATCCTCTCCAAATGGTGTACTGAAAACCACACCTGCAAATCCCCCCTCAAATAACATAGTCCAAGGCAGAAATTTCATTGTAGGGACAAATGATAATCTGGCATGACGCTAAATTTTGCAATAGGGCTCAAGGGACTTCCTCACTAGCCTCCCAATGGAAGGAAACCTTCCTCCACTGAAAAAAAGATGAGAAATCACCTGAATGTATTCTCCACTGCTGCACCCCACAACTCAACACATTTCTCAACAGAGATTGTGTTGTAGAATAAAGATGGAGCTTGCCCTGATGACTGAATGTGGAAATATAGTGAAAATACACTTCCTTAGAGGTCCCGTTATCACCAAAATCGTACCTGATTGGCTGTTGATTAGACAACTTCAGTGTAACTATTTCAAACCAATCTTGTGACTGAGGCTTAGCCTCCTCAACCTAAGAGGGCTCTCTCAAGGGTTAATGATATGGGATATAGATAAATGGCTAACTCTATTATTTTTGTTTTTGTTCAGGTTGAGAATATGAATGCTTGCTACCATTGGGCTATGGAGTCAGTGATAGGGCTCTCAATAACAAAGGATTTCCTTGTGGAAGTTGAGGCTTGTATATACTTCAATGAAAGAGTAACACATTCAGAAAAATCCCAATAACGTGAGATTAAAAAGAAGTCAAAGCATGTGATACATGAATTATGAGTAATTAAAAATCGAGGTATTGAAAGAAAAATATTAAAAGAGATTCACCATAGCTCAATACTTAAAGGAATTTAGAGCATCAACATCCATGAATTCTGAGTAATAAGCATTAAGACTATGGAAGAAAAACATTTCAAATATAGGACATAAAACTCATTGAAATAACACAAAGAATCCCAGGTGAAGAAAAGTTGTATGTTACTATATATATAAATCAATCCAAAGCTTTACAAAATGTTCTGCTGAGATAAAATTTTCCAACCTGTAGGTTGAAACTAACATCAGGATGTATATATTGGGCTTATGGAGTCAAAACAATCTCATAAAATCAGTGAATCTAACTGGCATGGAAGTTGAGGCATATCATGGTTTTTAATCATAGGTCACACACACATGGACATGTAAAAACACAGTCAGTTCACCTATAAAGGAAGTTAAAGCATCTAAAGATGAGTTCTGAGTAATATAGATGAACACCCATTAGGGGAATTTTGAGGTCTAAAATGAGCCTCCTAAGAAAAATTTACAATCAAAATTCACTTTATGAGAACCAATCACATTTTAAGGGATGACATCATCCCTAATGGTTGAGGTGGCATTGCTTGAGTTAAAGGTACTTACTTGTCACATTCTCAATGGTGGATAAAAAATCATGGTTAACCATGGTAGTGCTCTAAGTACTTTTAAAGTCAAAGTAAGGCACTCATAATAAATGTCATTTCACATTTTTTGAATAAACATATATTATTGTCATTTCATATTCCTTGAAAGAAACAATGCATATCTCTATACATTTATTATATTATACTATATTATTTTTATATAGTATATTAATTACATGTTATTATACAATTTAAATAATATAAATTTTAATTAATAGCATATAACATAATTAAGAATTTATAAATTTATATTTATATTTTATTTTAAGTTATTTATGTACAAAGGACAAATGCATTAGTTGTTGAATGATAATGACTTTTTCTTGAAAGTCTCATTCTTATTTATAGCCACATCAATAAAAAAAATTTATTAATTTTATTTTGGTACAACTTTTGAATTGAATTTAACTATGGTTACATGAATTGTGGTGCAAAAAGTGAATTTCAAATTCATAAATATTATTTTATTAGTTTAGTTATTATTTTATTATCTCCTCAGGAGGGTCATTTTAGACCTCAAAATTCCCCTAATGACTGCAAAGAAGATATATAAGAAACACTAATAGAATAGGAAAACACTAAAAACCCCTTCTGAATCTCAAGTTGGTCAAGTAAAAGCTCTCTGCATTAGCTGAAACAGTCTTTTTACAATATGCACCAGTTTTGCCAAAAATTTCCAACCCTAGCATTTTGACTTCTTCATATTTTATAGATCATTTACAACATAGGATAACCTTATCCTGATCTAGATACATCGAATTCCTACTTTTTGACACCTTGTCTAACCATATGACATGGTATTTATTACAAAATGACAGCTGCAAACCTAATGAACAGTCCTATTACGAATAGGATTCAAACTCCTTAACTCTACTCATAAAAACCTTATATAAAATATATTACATAATTTTCCAACTGTATTCCCATAAGGTCAAATCCAGATGATAAGCTCCAACACTTTATGACCTCAATGCTGATCTCCATTAAACTAGGAAACCGTCCCATGTTTTCTAGGCATAGGATTCTCTGTTCTCTTGAGACACTTTGACTGTCATGAACCCATTACTTAGAGCTTATTTGATGTTAGGAATTGAATTAACACCTTTCAAAAACCTCACCAAGTCCCAGCTGTCCAGAACCACCATCAAACTCTTCAAAGTAGCAGAAGTAGACCTGCGCTACGAAAACAACACAGTTTCGTAGCGCTTTTCGTAGTGCAACCTTTTTACCCTTTTATCTTAAAAACTTTGGCTTCTTTCTTACAGATTTATCTTCATTATTAATTAGCACAACTCCCCTATCAATTTCAGGTCATAATCCACACTTTTTCCCTTAAAATATTTAGGAGAAAGAGTGAAAAAAGCTGCTACAGCAGTTTCGTAGCGCTTTTCACTCTTTTTGCATTGTTTCCGCTACGAAACTGCTGAGTGAGCAGTTTTGTCAAAAAAATTTCAAAGTGAAAACTATAAATGTGCCAAAACTTAAAAATAAACTTGATTCCATCATTTAAAAACCATATTGACTGTAAAAACACATTTAGCTTTCTCCTTCATAACTTCTTAACTTCTTGCATATTTCTCCTGTTTTTATCTGAAACATAGGTCTTGAGACAGAGCTCATCTCTCCTAATCCATGATGTAGTTTGAGAAACTGAAGGAGGTTTTTGTAGGCCATTATGTATTGAATAAAAATCCCTCTTTTGTTTTTGAAATACATCTCCTGCTGTCCAGAAACATCCTTTGAAAACATGTGTAAAACAGGAAAACTCTGTTTTCTAAAAATAGAGCTTCAAAGGCAGCCTTGTATCTCCCAAATGATAACACTTGTGAGAAAATTGAGAGAGTTTATTGTATTTGTGGTTGTGCTGAAGACAAAAATCTTTCAAAATTCCAAAATAATTTTTCATTTTTCTAGAAATTGAACTTTAAGTTGATTGCTAAATAGTCATGTACAGGACAGTTTTGTAACAACATTTTCGTAGCACATTTTAATTTATCAATGTATCCCACCTCCTAATGAATTTGAAGAAACTGAGAGAGGTTTTTGTACTTAGGTCTGTTAGGAAGAAATACCGCTTTTAGGTTTCCTAAATTCGTTTTCAGTTGCTCATAAACCTCTTTGGAAGTTGACTTCTAAAAACCAGAAAATAGAGTTTTTGCTTCATAACTTTCAATAGTTTCGTAGTGCAAATCAATGTTTTTGAACTAGTGGAGCTACGAAAACATGGATTCTTGGCTAACTCCACAGTTTTGACCCAAAAATTTATGGAATGAATCCCAAATGGAAATTATGGATATTGGAAAATGAATGGACCTTAAAAATACCTCATTTGAACTTAATGACGACCTTTGAACTTATAAAAATCTAATCTACCCTTAACCAAATCCTAAATTGAATTATAAACCCAATTTAGAACCATGACCAAAAAAAAACTTGACACAATGATGTTTTGAGAATTTTTGAGTGATAACAATGGCTCCACTTGGGTTAGTGTGCCCCTGTGGTACACTAAGAACCAATAGCTCCAGTGTTGCTATCCATTTTATTAACCAAATTAGAAAGAACTTTGAAATTTCCAAGCTTATCCTCAAGCTCAAATGGCCTTCACCTTGGGCTCAAGCTTGATGATCACTGCAAAAGAACCAACTTTGTACCTACTGAAAAGATGCCCATTCACCTTTGAGCTTATTCACACACTCCTACCTACCCTATCAGCTGCAATTCTCCACTTTAACTAAAGCAACATAAAACTTCCAATGAAGCCAATCATTTATCTTATCTGACATTTAGAACTCTTGACTGCACTTGAACCAAAGATAAGCATGATATTAAGATGACCAAGGCGGAAATATAGAATGCATCAGATCCTCATAATGAAAATGAAACTGGAAAACTGGACTATAAAACTCTTCCAAGTATTCAGCTATAGGGTCAAAGAAGACATGATCTTTTTGATGATGCTCATAACATTTTGTAACTTTGGACAACTCATATATTCTTTGTTCAGCCACACAAGATTTCATTTGTATGCTATCCAACAGTTGTTCTAACTGATTCTCAAAAACAGTGTATTATTTCTCATTAATATGATCATTATTTATGTAAGATGATGTTAGTGTGGCGATGAGGTGGCAGATAAACCACCAGATACTATCAGTCAAGGGTTTATGAATCTTTTAAGGAATGTTTAAGCATGAACTTACTCAGAAGGTCCCACCGTGAATGCCAGAATGTTAGTGTCCCGTGATTTGGTAGATTGGTAGACCAAATGATAGGGTAACATGGAACCAAGCTTTGGCATCCTAGGACCTAGCCTTTCTAGACTCAGAGAGGGATCTCTCTATTTGGTGCAAAGGATGTATTATTTTTGCTCTAGGGTTTTGATTTTAGGCTAGTTATTAAGTCTAGGGTTTTTTTTATTGTTTTGGATGGGAAAGATGGTCAAGTGTAATAGAAGGAGTGAGAGGATGTCAAAGCCATTGGGCTATGAATTCAAATGAAGTAAAGGGTGTCTAAATGATGAAAAAGAGTGTATTGCAGGGCCAATTTAGCAAGGTTAATGGATCCTTAAGGTGATGTATGATGTGTAATGAACATCAAGTTTGGGAAAAAACTAAGAGGTATTAAACATATATAGTTAAAAGAAACAACTCATGAGGTAGGGCAAACCATTAACCTCAATGAACAATACTCAAACTAATAAACATATAAGATAAACATTCTAATGAAACAAGAGAGCATAAGAGCTTCTAACTTTGGAAATTCAACTTCAGATTTTGCAAAAACACATAAGATAAAACAAATAACTCAATTTATGAAGTGGGAACTCCTAAAAATCATATTTCAAGATATTGAGAACTTTAAAACAATTTGACAAGCATGGACAAAGGGCAAGATCAAACGAGACCTCTTTGACTTAACCTAGCAATCAATATTCCACAGAAAGGCTTCAAGATAGGGTTTTGAAAACTTCAAATAAGCAGGGCATACCATGAATCATACTTATGAGATATCATAATAACCATACATGAAACAAAAAAAAACAATTTTTGGTGGACCTAAGGAGCAATTAAAAATTCCTTAAGATGGCCAAAAGAGGAAAACATCAAAGTTATAATAAACAGGAGGATTGAGGTGCCTCAAAGAACATGTATCAACCTATACTTTTCTGATCTATAGCAGCCAAGAAGAATGAAACAAAATGAAAAACAAGAAAACATTAACAAGTTAAGAAGGCATCACCATTCACCAAGCTATGGAATCCTGCAAACAAGCTTCTCCATCATCAAGCCAAACAAGCCATTCATCCACTTCACAAAACCAATTTCTTCTCCAAGCTCATAAAACCATGTATATTGCTCTTTAAGCTCATTAAATGCCAACAAAACACATAGGGGACTCATGCTATATTTATGGAGAAAATGAGGACTAAAACTCTAAATGTGGTAGGAAAATGTCAAATATAATCATAAATGTCATTTATGGCCAAGATACCATGCAAGGCCCAAGGCACATAATATCCTAAGAAGTAAATGCTAAAATAACTATTTTCACCTGATTCTAGAGTAACATGCCTAAAAAAACTCAAAAATATCTATTTGCAATAAATGAGTATGTTTTGTTGACTTTTGGTCCAAAACACACTAGACAGCCTCTGTGTGTAGTGCCATTTCAACAGAAAATAGGGTCTCTTGTAGCTGAGTTTTGGACTCATTTCCCGACACCAGATTTGGGTCCGAGATGGCTCGTTGGAAATCTTGATGAGTCTACATTCCTGAAATGTTTGAGTTGTGCTGAGTGGATGACATGTAACTATTCAAAAATCAATTTCCTCAACACTACTATGTGCGTAGCGTCTGGTCTGAGAATGAGGCAGAAAGGTTAAATTTTTGATGTTTTTTTACCTTTCGGGGGGGGGGGTAAAAATGCTCCAAATGATCTGAAAATTGGTGAGAAGATTTTCAGTGATGTGATAAATCCAAAAATGCAAACTTTGAGGGCTGAGGATGCACCAATGTTGTGGGTAGCACCTAGGTTGCTACGCACAGAGGGGTCAAAATTTTGAAAAGACAAAATTTTGTTCAAATTACCTCAAACTTGGTGGAAAGGTCCCTCAAAAGGTTTGAGAAGCCCGTGGAAGATCTCGAGCCATTTATTTAAGTTTTTCTTGGTATTTAAATTCTTTGAGTGCTCAAATTGAAATGAAAAGGGTATCCTCATTTATCATAGGTGGATGACTAATGTCATGACTGTCCTCTTGGCTGCCTTGTCTTTTACTTATTGTACTATCATGGTCATCCTCTGTATTAATGCCTCCTCCTTCAAACTTTGTCATTACCATTACTACTAGATCTTCCATCACCTTGTGCATCATTATTTTTCCCATCGGGAGAGCAGTGTGCCTTACTGTTGCCTTCAATACTTTCATCATTGTCACCCTTTTGCTATCTTTAGTACTGTTACCTTGGTCTTGGAGTTTATTATCAGCCTCTGCATCTGCTTCACTTCGGCCTTGTAATCCATTGATGTCCTCTCAGTGGCATTATTTTATCAATGTATCCTTCATTAAACCCTATTTGTGCCTTGCTGGTTTTCTCTTCTTGATCTTCTATTTCATTATTTTCACCTTCTTTTTCTTGATGTTTAATATTTTCATCCATATTGTCACTGCTTTCACTTTGACTAGGTTTATTTTCATGTTTATGCACATTTTCTTCTTGACTGTCATGTTTATTTTCTTTGTTGACGATCACCCCCATCACTTTCTTCACTATCTTCTCAACTTTCATCTTTGCTCATCAACAATACCTCTTTTTCTACTTGGGAGTGATTCATGTGTATCATCACCCTTCCTGTCTTCACCCAAGTGCTCACTGCTTTTCATATCTTAGAACATAATGGTTTTTGGCTTGGTGAGAACTTTAGGTCTAGGGAGGATAGATGTGTGATGTGACGGAAGCTTTTTAGCAAATAGGGCAAGATGATTTAGGCTTATGAAAATTTCAGAGTTTTTAGAAGGAAGGCTATTGGTACTGAGTGTCTGGACACAAATGACAACTCTCAATTTTGCAAACCCTGCCCTAGATGGTCAAATTTGATTTTTTATGTAGATTAGAGTTTGGTCACATTAGGTCTTTAAGCTTCTCCTTGATTATGAAAAATACCCTTTGGAAAATGAGGAAGAAAGACACTAACCTTGCTTGACTGATGCAGGAGCTTTGGAGGCAAAAAGTTTGAATTGAGACCCTTTTTGAACGATTTAGACCAAAAATCACCGGTGCATAGCGCCAGAGGCCTGTTCTTTGGGCGAGTCGGGTCTGTCTGGGCCTGTGCATAGCACCGCCCTCCCTACGTGTACAACAACACTACCACCGCCCCCTTCTTCCGCACGTCGACGGCTAAAAAGGAGCGCGTCCGTCGGTGCGCAACAACTGAATTGTTTTTCCAAAGTTGCCCAGAAAACCCTAAAAACTTCTTCAATGGCTCTCCTTATTTTACAAAGACATTTATGAGTTGAGGAAAGAGGGATATGAGGCTTTTATACCCTTTTTTGGAAAAATAATTTTGTGACAAAACTCACTTTCCTAAAGTTTATTTCTCTTCCCCATTTTACTGTCTTCTTGGCCTTTTTGGTCCGATAGGTGGCAGAGTCTCAAAAAATATGATTTTTCCTTGCTGGAAGCATTTTTATGTTCTTCTTGTATTAAAAAACCTTTCATCAAGCTCAAACATGTGCTCTTTACCCATTTTGGAAAATGAACCTTCTTTGTGATGTTTAACACCTACAAATAGCAAACTTGTGATCAGTTTGACATGTTTTTCCTCTTATTTACATTCTGTTATGTTTTCTCTATGAAACAGTGAGAAAAACCTGCTGTTGAGAAAAAACCTAGCAGCAATCATCAACAGAAGTTCAGCCCATAAATATTTTCCCAATTGGTCTTTAGATGTGCCACCATCACTTGCAACAATTTTTCTTTGACCTTATCAATCTTCCTGTAGGGAAAAACTTTTGACAATCATGCAAAAGTGTCATTTATGTTTAGCCATAATTTGAAGAATATGTTTTTGATTAAGAAACCCTTGTTGCAGGCTTTAATGCTCTCAGACCAATCACATTTTTGTTCCTTTGATCAGTTTTCCAGTGATATATCTTTGGTGGGAAAAGTTAGCAATATTTAAACCATTTTGTGTCTCTCTTGGCCACTTCTGTTTTTGCAGGTGCCTACACAAATTTTTCTTTTGATCACTATCCAAACATTTCTCAATAGAAACTACGTTGTAGAATGGTGTACTGAAAACCACACCTGCAAATCCTCCCTCGAATAACACAGTCCAAGACAGAAATTTTATTGTAGGGACAAATGATAATCTGGCCTAATGCTAAATGATACAATAGGGCTCAAGCGACTTCCTCACTAGCCTCCCAATGGAAGGAAACCTTCCTCCACTGAAAAAAAGATGATAAATCACCTGAATGTATTCTCCACTGCTGCACCCCGCAACTCAGCACATTTCTCAACAGAGACTGTGTTGTAGAATAAAGATGGAGCTTGGCCTGATGACTGAATGTGGAAATATAGTGAAAATACTCTTCCTTAGAGGTCCCTTTATCACCAAAATCATACCCGATTGGCTGTTGATCAGACAACTTCAGTGTAACTATTTCAAACCAATCTTGTGACTGAGGCTTAGCCTCGTCAGCCTGAGAGGGCTCTCTCAAGGGTTAATGATATGGGATATAGATAAATGGCTAACTCTATTATTTTTGTTTTTGTTCAGGTTGAGAATATGAATGCTTGCTACCATTGGGCTATGGAGTCAGTGATAGGGCTCTCAATAACAAAGGATTTCCTTGTGGAAGTTGAGGCTTGTATATACTTCAATGAAAGAGTAACACATTCAGGAAAATCCCAATAACTTGAGATTCAAAAGAAGTCAAAGCATGTGATACATGAATTATGAGTAATTAAAAATTGAGGTATTGAAAGAAAAATATTAAAAGAGATTCACCATAGCTCAATACTTAAAGGAATTTAGAGCATCAACATCCATGAATTCTGATTAATAAGCATTAAGACTATGGAAGAAAAACATTTCAAATATAGGACATAAAACTCATTTAAAATACACAAAGAATCTCAGGTGAAGAAAATTTGTATGTTACTATATATATAAATCAATCCAAAGCTTTACAAAATGTTCGGCTGAGATAACATTTTCCAACCTGTAGGTTGAAACTAACATCAGGATGTATACATTGGGCTTATGGAGTCAAATCAATCTCATAAAATCGGTGAATCTAACTGGCATGGAAGTTGAGGCATATCATGGTTTTTAATCATAGGTCACACACACATGGACATGTAAAAACACAGTCAGTTCACCTATAAAGGAAGTTAAAGCATCTAAAGATGAGTTCTGAGTAATATAGATGAACACCCATTAGGGGAATTTTGAGGTCTAAAATGGGCCTCCTAAGAAAAATTTACAATCAAAATTCACTTTATGAGAACCAATCACATTTTAAGGGATGACATCATCCCTAATGGTTGAGGTGGCATTGCTTGAGTTAAAGGTACTTACTTGTCACATTCTCAATGGTGGATAAAAACTCATGGTTAACCATGGTAGTGCTCTAAGTACTTTTAAAGTCAAAGTAAGGCACTCATAATAAATGTCATTTCACATTTTTTGAATAAACATATATTATTGTCATTTCATATTCCTTGAAAGAAACAATGCATATCTCTATACATTTATTATATTATACTATATTATTTTTATATAGTATATTAATTACATGTTATTATACAATTTAAATAATATAAATTTTAATTAATAGCATATAACATAATTAAGAATTTATAAATTTATATTTATATTTTATTTTAAGTTATTTATGTACAAAGGACAAATGCATTAGTTGTTGAATGATAATGACTTTTTCTTGAAAAGCTCATTCTTATTTATAGCCACATCAATAAAAAAAAATTATTAATTTTATTTGGTACAACTTTTGAATTGAATTTAACTATGGTTACATGAATTGTGGTGCAAAAAGTGAATTGCAAATTCATAAATATTATTTTATTAGTTTAGTTATTATTTTATTATTTCCTTAGGAGGGCCATTTTAGACCTCAAAATTCCCATAATGAGTGCAAAGAAGATATATAAGAAACACTAATAGAACAGGAAAACACTAAAAACCCCTTCTGAATCTCAAGTTGGTCAAGTAAAAGCTCTCTGCATTAGCTGAAACAGTCTTTTTACAATATGCACCAGTTTTGCCAAAAATGTCCAACCCTAGCATTTTGACTTCTTCATATTTTATAGATCATTTACAACATAGGATAACCTTATCCTGATCTAGATACATCGAATTACTACTTTTTGACACCTTGTCTAACCATATGACATGGTATTTATTACAAAATGACAGCTGCAAACCTAATGAACAGTCCTATTACGAATAGGATTCAAACTCCTTAACTCTACTCATAACAACCTTATATAAAACATATTACATAATTTTCCAACTGTATTCTCATAAGGTCAAATCCAGATGATAAGCTCCAACACTTTATGACCTCAATGCTGATCTCCATTAAACTAGGAAACCATCCCCTGTTTTCTAGGCATAGGATTCTTTGTTCTCTTGAGACACTTTGACTGTCATGAACCCATTACTTAGAGCTTATTTGATGTTAGGAATTGAATTAACACCTTTCAAAAACCTCACAAAGTCCCAACTTTCCAAAACCACCAGCAAACTCTTCAAAATAGTAGAAGTAGACTTGCGCTACGAAAACAACACAGTTTCGTAGCGCTTTTCGTAGTGCAACCTTTTTACCCTTTTATCTTAAAAAATTTGGCTTTTTTCTTACAGATTTATCTTCATTATTAATTAGCACAACTCCCCTATCAATTTCAAGTCATAATCCACACTTTTCCCCTTAAAATATTTAGGAGAAAGAGTGAAAAAAGCTGCTACAACAGTTTCGTAGCGCTTTTCACTCTTTTTGCATTCTTTCTGCTACGAAACTGCTGAGTGAGCAGTTTTGTCCAAATTTTTTCAAAGTGAAAACTATAAATGTGCCAAAACTTAAAAATAAACTTGATTCCATCATTTAAAAACCATATTGACTGTAAAAACACATTTAGCTTTCTCCTTCATAACTTCTTAACTTCTTGCATATTTCTCCTGTTTTTATCTGAAACATAGGTCTTGAGACAGAGCTCATCTCTCCTAATCCATGATGTAGTTTGAGAAACTGAAGGATGTTTTTGTAGGCCATTATGTATTGAATAAAAATATCTCTTTTTTTTTCGAAATACATCTCCTGCTGTCCAGAAACATGCTTTGAAAACATGTGTAAAATACGAAAACTCTATTTTCTGAAAATAGGGCTTCAAAGGAAGCCTTGTATCTCCCAAATGATAACACTTGTGAGAAAATTGAGAGAGTTTATTGTATTTGTGGTTGTGATGAAGACAAAATTCTTTCAAAATTCCAAAATAATTTTTCATTTTTCTAGAAATTGAACTTTAAGTTGATTGCTAAACAGTCATGTACAGGACAGTTTTGTAACAACAGTTTCGTAGCACATTTTAATTTATCAATGTATCCCACCTCTTAATGAATTTGAGGAAACTGAGAGAGGTTTTTGTAGTTAGGTCTGTTAGGAAGAAATACCGCTTTCAAGTTTCCTAAATACGTTTTCAGTTTCTCATAAACCTCTTTGGAAGTTGACTTCTCAAAACCAGAAAATAGAGTTTTTGCTTCATAACTTTCAATAGTTTCGTAGCGCAAATCAACGTTTTTGAACTAGTGGAGCTACGAAAACATGGATTCTTGGCTAACTGCACAGTTTTGACCCAAAAATTTATGGAATGAATCCCAAATGGAAATTATGGATATTGGAAAATGAATGGACCTTAAAAATACCTTATTTGAACTTAATGATGACCTTTGAACTTATAAAAATCTAATCTACCCTTAACCAAATCCTAAATTGAATTATAAAACCAATTTAGAACCATGACCAAGAAAAAACTTGACACAATGATGTTTTGAGAATTTTTGAGTGATAACAGTGGCTCCACTTGGGTTAGTGTGCCCCTGTGGTACATGAAGAACCAGTAGCTCCAGTGTTGCTATCCATTTTATTGACCAAATTAGAAAGAACTTTGAAATTTCCAAGCTTATCCTCAAGCTCAAATGGCCTTCACCTTGGGCTCAAGCTTGATGATCACTGCAAAAGAACCAACTTTGTACCTACTGAAAAGATGCCCATTCACCTTTGAGCTTATTCACACACTCCTACCTACCCTATCAGCTGCAATTCTCCACTTTAACTCAAGCAACATAAAACTTCCAATGAAGCCAATCATTTATCTTATCTAACATTTAGACCTCTTGACTGCACTTGAACCAAAGATAAGCATGATATTGATATGACCAAGGCGGAAATATAGAATGCATCAGATTCTCATAATGAAAATGAAACTGGAAAGCTAGACTATAAAACTCTTCCAAGTATTCAACTATAGGGTCAAAGAAGACATGATCTTTTTGATGATGCTCATAACATTTTGTAACTTTGGACAACTCATATATTCTTTGTTCAGCCACACAAGATTTCATTTGTATGCTATCCAACAGCTGTTCTAACTGATTCTCAAAAACAGTGTATTATTTCTCATTAATATGATCATTATTTATGTAAGATGATGTTAGTGTGGCGATGAGGTGGTAGTTAAACCACCAGATACTATGAGTCAAGGGTTTATGAATCTCTTAAGGAATGTTTAAGCATGAACTTACTCAGAAGGTCCCACCGTGATTGCCAGAATGTTAGTGTCCAGTGATTTGGTAGATTGGTAGACCAAATGAAAGGGTAACATGGAACCAAGCTTTGGCATCCTAGGACCTAGCCTTTCTAGACTCAGAGAGGGATTTCTCTATTGGGTGCAAAGGATGTATTATTTTTTCTCTAGGGTTTTGATTTTAGGCTAGTTATTAAGTCTAGGGTTTTTTTAATTGTTTTGGATGGGAAAGATGGTCAAGTGTAATAGAAGGAGTGAGAGGATGTCAAAGCCATTGGGCTATGGATTCAAATGAAGTAAAGGGTGTCTAAATGATGAAAAAGAGTGTATTGCAGGGCCAATTTAGCAAGGTTAATGGATCCTTAAGGTGATGTATGAGGTGTAATGAACATAAAGCTTGGGAAAAAACTAAGAGGTCTTAAACATATATAGTTAAAAGAAACAACTCATGAGGTAGGGCAAACCATTAATCTCAACGAACAATACTCAAACTGATAAAAATATAAGATAAACATTCTAGTGAAACATAGAGAGCATAAGAGCTTCTAACTTTGGAAATTCAACTTCAGATTTTGCGAAAACACATAAGAGAAAAAAAATAACTCAATTTATGAAGTGGGAACTCCTAAACATCATATTTCAAGCTATTGAGAACTTTAAAACAATTTGACAAGCATGGACAAAAGGCAAGATCAAACAAGACCTCTTTGACTTAACCTAGCAATCAATATTCCACAGAAAGACTTCAAGATAGGGTTTTGAAAACTTCAAATAAGCAGGGCATACCATGAATCATACTTCTGAGATATCATAATAACCATACATGAAACAAAAAAAACAAGTTTTGGTGGACCTAAGGAGCAATTAAAAACTCTTTAAGATGGCCAAAAGAGGAAAACATCAAAGCTATAATAAACAGGAGGATTGAGGTGCCTCAAAGAACATGTATCAACCTATACTTTTCTGATCTATAGCAGCCAAGAAGAATGAAACAAAATCTAAAAGAAGAAAACATTAACAAGTTAAGAAGGCATCACCATTCACCGAGCTATGGAATCCTGCAAATAAGCTTCTCCATCATCAAGCCAAACAAGCCATTCATCCACTTCACAAAACCAATTTCTTCTCCAACCTCATAAAACCATGTATATTGCTCTTCAAGCTCATTAAATGCCAACAAAACACATAGGGGACTCATGCTATATTTATGGAGAAAATGAGGACTAAAACCCTAAATGTGGTAGGAAAATGTCAAATATAATCATAAATGTCATTTATGGCCAAGAGACCATGCAAGGCCCAAGGCACATAATATCCTAAGAAGTAAATGCTAAAATAACTATTTGCACCTGATTCTAGAGTAATATGCCTCAAAAAACTCAAAAATATCTATTTGAAATAAAAGAGTGTGTTTTTTTTTTACTTTTGGTCCAAAACACACTAGGCAGCCTCTGTGCGCAGTGCCATTTTAGCAGAAAATAGGGTCTCTTGTAGCTGAGTTTTGGACTCGTTTCCCGACACCAGATTTGGGTCTGGGATGGCTCGTTGGAAACCCCGATGAGTCTACATTCCTAAAATGTTTGATTTGTGTTGAGTCAATGACATGTAAATATTCAAAAATCAATTTCCTCAACACTACACTGTGCACTGCGCCTGGTCTGAGAATGAGGCAGAAAGGTTAAATTTTTGACGTTTTTTGACCTTTCGGGGGGGTAAAAATGCTCCAACTGATCTGAAAATTGGTGAGAATATTGTCGGTGACGTGAGAAATCCAAAAATGCAAACTTTGAGAGTTTAGGATGCACCAATTTTGTGTGTAGCGCCTAGGGTGCTACGCACAGAGGGGTCAAAATTTTGAAAAGACAAAATTTTGTTCAAATTACCTCAAACTTGGTGGAAAGGTCCCTCAAAAGGTTTGAGAAGCCCGTGGAAGATCTTGAACCATTTATTTAAGTTTTTCTTGGTATTTAACTGTTTTGAGTGCTCAAATTGAAATTAAAAGGGTATCCTCATTTATCATAGGTGGATGACTAATGTCATGACTGTCCTCTTGGCTGCCTTTCCTTTTACTTATTGTACTATCATGGTCATCCTCTATATTAATGCCTCCTCCTTCAAACTTTGTCATTACCATTACTACTAGATCTTCCATCACCTTGTGCATCATTATTTTTCCCATCGGGAGAGCAGTGAGCCTTACTGTTGCCTTCAATACTTTCATCATTATCACCCTTTTGCTATCTTTAGTACTGTTACCTTGGTCTTGGAGTTTATTATCAGCCTTTGCATCTGCTTCACTTTGGCCTTGTAATCCATTGATGTCCTCTCAATGGCATTATTTTATCAATGTATCCTTCATTAAACCCTATTTTTGTCTTTCTAGTTTTCTCTTCTTGATATTCTATTTCATTATTTTCACCTTCTTTTTATTGATGTTTAATATTTTCATCCATATTGTCACTGCTTTCACTTTGACTAGGTTTATTTTCATGTTTATGCACATTTCCCTCATGACTGTCATGTTTATTTTCTTTGTTGACTATCACCCCCATCATTGTCTTCACTATCTTCTCAACTTTCATCTTTTCTCATCAACAATACCTCTTTTTCTACTTGGGAGTGATTCATGTGTATCATCACCCTTCCTGTCTTCACCCAAGTGCTCACTGCTTTGTATATCTTAGAACATAATGGTTTTTGGCTTGGTGAGAAATTTAGGTCTAGGGAGGATAGATGTGTGATGTGACGGCATATTTTTAGCAAATAGGGCAAGATGATTTAGGCTTAGGACAATTTCAGAGTTTTTAGAAGGAAGGTTATTGGTACTGAGTGTCTGGACACAAATGACAACTCTCAATTTTGCAAACCCTGCCCTAGATGGTCAAATTTGATTTTTTATGTAGATTAGGGTTTGGTCACATTAGGTCTTTAAACTTCTCCTTGATTATGAAAAATACCCTTTGGAAAATGAGGAAGAAAGACACTAACCTTGCTTGACTGATGCAGGAGCTTTGGAGGCAAAAAGTTTGAATTGAGACCCTTTTTGAACGATTTAGACCAAAAGTCATCGGTGCATAGCGCCAGAGGCCTGTTCTTTGGGCGAGTTGGGTCTGTCTGGGCCTATGCATAGCACCTTGGTTGGTGGGTAGCACTCCCTCCCAGTGCGCAGTGCAGTGTAAAATAACACTACGACCGCCCCTTCTCTACACAGCGCCGACGGCCAGGTGCGTAGCGCGTCCGTCGGTGCGCAACAACTGAATTTTTTTTCCCAAAGTTTCCCAGAAAACCCTAAAAAATTCTTCAATGGCTCTCCTTATTTTACAAAGACATTTATGAGTTGAGGAAAGAGGGATATGAGGCTTTTATACCCTTTTTTGGAAAAATAATTTTGTGACAAAACTCACTTTCCTAAAGTTTATTTCTCTTCCCCATTTTACTGTCTTCTTGGCCTTTTTGGTCCGATAGGTGGCAGAGTCTCAAAAAATATGATTTTGCCTTGCTGGAAGCATTTTTATGTTCTTGTTGTATTAACAAACCTTTCATCAAGCTCAAACATGTGCTCTTTACCCATTTTGGAAAATGAACCTTCTTTGTGATGTTTAACACTTGCAAATAGCAAACTTGTGATCAATTTGACATGTTTTTCCTCTTATTTACATTCTGTTATGTTTTCTCTATGAAACAGTGAGAAAAAATTCATGTTGAGAAAAAACCTAGCATCAATCATCAACAGAAGTTTAGCCCATAAATATTTTCCCAATTGGTCTTTAGATGTGCCACCATCACTTGCAACATTTTTACTTTGACCTTATCAATCTTCCTCTAGGGAAACACTTTTTAAAATCATGCAGAAGTGTCATTTATGTTTAGCCACAATTTGCAGAATATGTTTTTGATTAGGAAACCCTTGTTGCAGACTTTAATTCTCTCAGAACAATCATATTTTTGTTCCTTTGATTAGTTTTCCAGTGATATATATTTGGTGGGAAAAGCTAGCAATATTTAAACCATTTTGTGTCTCTCTTGGCCACTTCTGTTTTTGCAGGTGCCTACACAAATTTTTCTTTTGATCACTGTCCAAACATTTCTCAATAGAAACTACGTTT